>CM021102.1:517580157-517597638 GCA_007115665.2 Sequoiadendron giganteum
TTAGTTTACATCATTTCAAAATTCAAAACATATATGTCACTTTTTAGTGATTCAAGTTTAAAAGTTGGATCAATGTTGGTCATTTCTTTTAAAAAGTGTGACACAACTTTGTACTTTTAGCCTGCATCAATGGTGGACTTTCCTACATGTTCAGAGAAGGTTTAAGCATATGTGAGAACATTTGCTACATATCTATACCATAATTCTTAGAACTGGTTGACCACCCTTACCTCGTAGTGCTCCAGTCCCATCGATTTCAGGGATGCATTCACTATCTTGGCATCCCTCGGCTCTTCTTCATGCTTCATCGTGATTTTATTTGTTTATTTGTTTATTTTGTTGGGTAGATCTGTATTTTAGCTTTACAAAGGAAATAACACCTCAATACATAATGCAGGCTAATAAAATAGTTAACATAATAACAAGGCGCTTAAACTAAGATTAAAAAGAGCTCATACTAGAACAATAAGTGCATAATTGATATCTAATTAAATGAATTTATGTGATATTTAGTTTTGAATTCAAATTCATGAAAGTATGTTAAGGATATTAGGAATCAATTCACCATTATATTGGAATTTTGGTGTTTGATCAAGTGGTAAGTGTCTCAAAATTTGCAAGAAGAATGGGATTAAAGTCATGATAGTAATGTAAAATTTATGCAATTTTGTCTCTTATTGTTGTCTTTGTGGCTATATTATTGGTCTTTTTGCTGCCCTTGGGGTTGGTCTTGTAGCTACTATTTTTCACTTCAGCTACTATTCATAGGGGAGAGGATCTAATAGGTGAGCACCCTAACTTTGTGCTTCTCAAAATCCTACATGGACATTTAAAATCACTCCAATTTTTTATAGTAGTTTACTTGGCAAGTCCCATGCATATAACTAAGGTTTTAGGGTCATGTCATCAAATATGATGCCACATCAGCATGATTTTTGTCAAGGTGTCCCAAAAGGCCCAAAAAAGTGAGACCAATAGTTGTGCACTAAGTCATGTTTTATTGGTGCGTTGATGTGGCATCACATGATTTGTTGCTTTTTAGAGCTAAGGAATACATTTAATTCAATTATGGGTAGTCATCATCAACACTAACAACTTTAAATTTACAACTATTGGTTCAATATTGTTAAAAATATCGGGCATTAAATCAGCATATGGTATAACAACTATTCAAACATGCTCAGGTATTGGGTCCCCTCCCCTAGCTTCGTTCTTGTAAATTGATAATTTCTTTGCTCAATATAAAAAAGAAAGTGTCTTAAAATTTACAAAGTGTGTATTATAATGGGGTAGATTTGTCCCTCTAGTTAAATAAATTTTGAGGTATGGGAATGATGTGGTGTATGGAATTGGATGTCTATTTTAGAAGTCATTTAACATAGAATTGATGATTACAACAAGTTTGATTTGGTTCATTATCTATGTGTTTTCAATGGGGTGAAGTCTATATACATTTTTTAATAATTTGTTAAGCGAGCGATATGTTCTCCTTAGTCAATTCTCTAGGATGACTAATTCAATATCTTAGAGCAATAATTGAAGATAGTAGGCAAATAGATAGCATGTCTAGAATGATGATGTAAGTTGATAATGTAATTGGAATATTCCGTGATGCTCCCATGAGTGTTCTTGAATCTAGTTCTCTCCTCATAGCAAAGAACTAGGGTGTGTCCTTAAATACACCACCCTAGTGTCCAATTTGAAATAATTCACAATAGTTAGCTCATTAAAGTTAGAAAATAAGGGAAACACAAAGCCAATTTAAAAATTTAGGTTCAAATCCTCACACACTAGATCAATTTTGCACCTATTGATCTAAACCAAGATGATGAATGATGGAGAATACAAATCAATTTTGGAAATGTAAGATGTATGGATATAGAATGAGGCTAAAATAAGGTTATCTTCCAACTTCCATGCAAAACATGTCAACTATTAGTGTAGGTTTTTTTTCTTTATGTTCAAATATATTTGTTTTTCTTAGACATTATTAAGATTGCTTACATTAATTAGATGTGCTTATTAGTAGAGAACGTGGCATAATCCATTAGTTACATGTATCAATTTTATCCACTTTAAATTGTTGATTCTCACACCCTCTTTTGGAACTTTTAGCCACCTCTCATAACTATTTATTTGAGTAAGTGCAACCATGAATTTCAACATTTACTAAGTGAAACTCTTGTCTTTTCTTAGCAATTGGAGTTATTTCTACTTTTGGATATGTATGCATGTGTCTTTGCTATATATACAAGACTCGCCTCTCATATACATTAATAAAATTGAATAATGTTAGCTTTTCCTAAATTCTCTTACTTTTTTATCTTGTGAATTCTCTTTTTATATGATATTATCTTCATTATGCTATTATGATCTTCTATTGATTGGAGTAAATCAAACAAAATCACAATGAAATGCAAGAATAAACTTAAGTTATACCTTCAAAACCTCTCCATGGATTGAGATCTCAAAGATGCACCCAACTCTTTGTTGATTTTCTTTCAAGATTGATAGCTATGTGGATTGCTCACTCACTATTCCAGCATAATATAGCTAAGATCAACTCAAGATGTGAGAATTGGGAGAGGAGACTTCCATTTATAGAAATGAGATGAGAGGAATGGAGGGCTTAGATGCATTGACTTGATAAATGGATAAGATTGAGTGGTGGAGAGAGGCATTAACATTGCAACATGTGTCACAAGGGGGAAAGAGGGGAGGATGAGGTGTACTCACATGTGTGAGCACACCTTGGGAAGAGAGGGTGTAAGAAAGTGAATTTGTGTAAGAGGATAGCGAGGGTAGGTGAGATATCACACATGTGTGAGAGGAGGTGAGAGAGTAGGCTTAGGAAAATTGTCACTTGGTGGAAAGTTCGAGGGAGGTGGATGAATTTAAAACTAGAAAATAATGCTAATGAGGATTAGGGATGAGGGTCAAACCAATTAATCAACAACTAATTGATTTAATGAGGATGGGTTGATTTAATAAGTGGAGTTAAAGGTTGAAGAATGAGCTAATGAGGATTAGGAAAGAGATAAAGTTAATTAATCAAGGATTAATTAGATTAAGCAAGATTAGGGGATTTTAGAGGAATACAAATAAAGGTGGGATTAATTAAATAGTTTAATATTTAATTAATTGGGAAGAACCTTAGGATATGGGGTGATATAATTAATTAAATAATAGTATATTTAATTAATTGTAAGAAGAAAATGAAACAATTAATTAAATAATTAAATATTTAATTAATTATAGGCTAACAGGGATTAAGTAATTAAATAATACAATATTTAATTAATTAAGAAGTATAATTTGAATTAATTAAGGTTATGATGTCAAAATTGGGGTGTCTACACTCAACACTTATTTATTTGGATCTTTTTATCTCTAATGTCTTCATCATATTAAGACACTTTTTTGGAGATTTAGGTCTACTATTTGACCTATTATGCACATACAAAATTCAGTTTGATCTAGACTTTCTAGGTCAACTAGATTTGCCTAGTTCAGTTAGAATTTTTTAATCAATGTTAGAAATTTTGTTGGTACACAACAATTTACTGAGAGGTGGGTGAATAATTAGATCAATAAAATTTAACTTTTAACACCTCTTAAAGTAGATAAAATAAGCATGCAAAGATCACACATACACACAAATGCACATAACACCAGATATACGTGGAAAACCCAATATGGGAAAAACCATGGTGAGAATAGCTGTTAGGATCTACTGTCCTAATCCAACCTCACAATAAAACCTCACTGGTTACAATGTTTAAGGGCACTAACCCCAAGGAGACACTAAACCACTATTTTAAGAGCACCAACTCTAAGGAATCACCTACTACCTAACTAAGAACCAACTCAATTTTCTGATGGCGCCAACCAATCATAATTAGAATAATAATATGGAGCAAGAACTCTTGATTAAAAATGATTTATAAATGAATTTAATTCAATGTTGCAAACCTATTTTTCAACTACCCATACTTTATTGCTATCCTCTCAGCAAATCATTCTCCTGCTCTCCTTTTCTCTTTCACCCTCTCTACGTTGTATCACACCTCTACACTATTTGAATGCAAACCCTAGATAATTTTTTTATATTTTATCTAGGTCACTCTCTCTACTTCTCTTTTTGAATCCCCAACACTTAGCTAATTTTCTGCTTGCCTCTTTTCTCATACCTTCATTGAAAAGCATCCATGCCTCGATCCATGCACCACTATACTAGTCACTACATTTTGTAATTTTAGAAACTATCAAACCCTAGGCAGATACACATTAAATCCCATATCTTTCATGATTGATCTATATTTTATTTTTTTATCATCTTTTCCTTCGTGTCATCATCTACACATCTCATCACCAACCAAAATGAGTAGTTGGAGTAGTTGCAACAATTAATTCTATTCACTATGTTTGTTTTTAGTTGTTTCCACTACCTAGCCATTAGAGAGGTTCAACTTTGAATTTAGGTCATCAATTTGTACCATTCATGCCACATCTAACGACCTTCCTTTAGCCACATCAACTTTAAAACGTAGTTATCATATCAAATATCCTTTAAACTTACGTCATAGATCTCTATCGCTTCACATAAGCCTATCACAACTTTGTTCTGAGCTCAAAAACCATTTTCACAATGTGAAGGAGCCTTGTGATGCAATAACCAATCACCATCTATCACTTAGTGTCCTCTTATCGCTCCATCGCTCATTTGAAATAGAGTACCCACCATGCTTTTCATCACATATCACAAATTTTCTTTGCACATGAAGAACAGAAAATACGATGTAGAAAACATGAGAAATGCGATGAGAAACTACCACGTTGCCATCAAGTGGGAAGGAAGGAAGTTTTGATAACCTTGTTAGTGATCAAAAAAGGTTTTTAAACCAACATCAAATGTAAAAGTGACTTAACTTAAGCACAACTGATGTAATCAAGACTCACCATTTGTCCTTTGAGGACACTTGTCATCAACCTGCACTCCCATAGGGCTAAGTTGGGGACCCACTATCTCTCAACAGGCAAGCGGGATGTTGCCATCTTACCCTTTTGACATAATACTCCACTTACCATTGCTTGTCTCTATTTGTTGGTCCCACCAGACACTTTTCACTTCTTTGCACTACCATAGACAATTGATGACATCACCTCCTATGTAGGATGAGTGTGCAAGAGTTGCTCGATCGTTAATTGCTAAATCTCAATCGTCAATCATGTGCAGTCAAATATTTGCTACCAGACTTAGATAAAACTAAAGTCATCATCACTTGCCAAGCTAGTAATACCTAGGTTGAGGGGTTGGTTTCTTCATGACATCGAAGGCTTAAGTTGTAACTTAAGTACTCGATAACTAATGATATCCAATCAACTTTCAAACATAAACTCTATGAAGGTGCCATGATTGAGAATCTTAGGGTTTAAGTGTAAAACCCTAATTTGACTAGAGACCATAATTAATTCATTTATGAGCACATTACTTGTCTTCTAATCATGTGAACCATACTAATGGAATGCTCTCGAAAAATGCATATCAAATATGTTGTCTATTTTCACCACAACCTTCTGGAAATGACCTTTGCAATAACATGACAACATTTGCACCATTTTGAGCAACTTTGTAGCAATTGCAAAACATGCTCTTCTCTCCATCATTCTGCACCATTTTTCTTGAGACCGATCCAATGTCATCAATGGCATGTTATCTTAAAACCATGACATGTAGAATTCCAATGATCTCCCCTTTGTCATCAAATACAATTGCCTTTTGACATCAATGACAATCATATTGCCAGTAATCTCCCCCTTTGTCATTGATGGAAAAACTAAATGACATACCATTTGAAATGTTCTGCACCTATTATATCAATATGAATGCACATACAACAACATAAGTCAATGTCACAACTCCCCCTTAGACATGTCTTCCCCTTTGACGAACAATGAACATTTTGCCCAATTTCTCCCCCTGCTCAATTGCTTGAGCATTTGAATATTCTCTCCCCCTTCGACATCAATGGAAAAGGGAAATTGTATGGACACCTGCTTTTGCTGATGTTCTCCCCCTTTGACATACCATAAAAAGAGAAAGAGTTTGTCCATAAATCTGCAACTATCAAGTCGTTAGAAATTTGTAAAACCAATTATACCTAACTTGAATTCTCTCTTCTCTTCTAGGGATGAATGAAATTTATATGAAGCTCCCCTAGACACATGCCCTATCACTAAGATCTAGTGATGTGATGTGGGAATAATTACTCCCAACTTCTACCTCATATATTCAAATTTTTCTTTAGGAAGAGGCTTGGTGAATATTTCTTCCACTTGATCTTTTGTTGGCACATATTCCATGGTGACTTCTTGATCTACTACCTTCTCTCTAAAGTAGTGATACTTGATTGATATGTGTTTGGTCCTAGAGTGCATCAGTAGATTCTTTGATATATTTCTTGCATGTGAATTGACACAAAGAATAGAGATAGGTTATTTGTACTCTACCTTTATGTCCTTAAGTGTTTGCTTTATCCACAAAACTTGAGTACAACATGTCATTGCTGCCACATACCTTGCTTCTATTGTAGAAAGAGTGACTAAATCTTGTTGTTTTCTCAGTCATGAAATAGGTTTATTTGCTAGAAAAATGCACCACCACCGATGCTTCTTTTATCACCCACACTTCTAGCCTAGTCAATAATTATATATGCTATCAAGGTGAAATCTTCACCTTTTGGATACCATAGTCCATAGTCAATAGTGCTCTTGATATATCTAAAAATTATTTTAACTGCATTACCATGAGACTTTTTAGGAGCATCTTGGAATCGTGCAACCATGCACACAGCTTGCATGATATTGGGTATTGATGCAGTTAAGTACAACAAGCTACCTATCATTGACCTATACATTTTTTGATTTACATATGGGGATTCGTCAAGTTACATCAAGTTATCATGGGGGTAATAGCTGGTCTACTATCTTCCATTCCCAACTTTTTAAGCATCTCCTTAGCATACTTAGTTTGAGATATGAATATCCCATCATCAATTTGTTTTATTTATAGACCAAGGAAGAAATACAATTTTCCTAGCATTGACATCTCAAATTAATTTTGCATTTGGGAAACAAACCTTTTACACATTTTATCATTGATACCACCAAAAATGATGTCACCTACATACACAACAACAATTATCATGTACTCACCTTCATATTTGAAGTACAAATTGATGTTTGCACATACTTTCTTGAATCCTTGTTGTTGCAGGTGCTACTCTAATCTTGAATATCATGCTCTAGCTTCTTTTTTTAGACCATACAGAGCTTTCTTTAGTTTGCAAACATAATCATTTTCTTTTGATAGCTGAAAACCTTCAGGCTGTTGTATGTGGACTTCTTCTTCAAGGTTTCCATTCAAGAAAGTAGACTTAACATCCATTTGATAGACTTTAAATCCTCCATAAATAGAGAATGAAAGAAACATCTTTATGGCCTCTAATCTAGCAACTAGAGAAAATGTTTCCTCAAAGTCTATACCTTCAACTTGTTTATATCCCTTGCATACCAATCTATCTGTATTCCTCACAATACCTCCATCTTCATTGAGCTTGTTTCTGAAGACCCACTTTATACCTATCACATTTTTGCTTGGGGGTCTTGGAACTAATTCCCAAGTTTTGTTCTTCTCAATTTGGTGCAGTTCTTCTTCTATAGCTTTTATCCAGCTCTCATCCTTGTTGGCTTCAACATAACTCTTTGGTTCAATCTGAGACAAGAGTGAAAAATTTACTTATTCTTTGTCCTTTGTAACTCTCCTTCTTGTCTGAACTCCTTCATCTTTTTTCCTATAATTTGATCTACAGGGTGATCCTTTTGAACATATTTTTTAGGTTCCTTTTCATTTTCTTCTTTGGACTCTTCATTACTTGCTTCTCCTGCAAATTCTAATTCAATTTCAGAGTTATCTCTATCAGGCTTAAGATGTTTTAGATCCTCATCAACCTTGGCATTGATACTTTCTACAATTTTGTTGAGATGTTTGTTATAGCACTTATAAACTTTGGTTTGGGTGGAATATCCAAGAAATAATCCTTCATCACATCTAGGATCAAAGCTTCCCAAATTATCTTCCTCTCTCTTGATGTAGCATTTGCTACCAAACACTTTGAAATACTTAATAGATGCGGGTTTTTCATACCACAATTCCTAAGGGGTCTTGTCACTGTTTATCCTTAGTTGAACTCTATTCAAAGTATAAAATACTCTATGGAATGCCTCTCTCCAATACACATCAGGTAACTTGGCCTCATTGAGCATTGTTTTGGTCATCTCCTTGACTATCTTGTTCTTTGTTCAATAACCCCATTCTGTTGTAGAGTCCTTGTTGCAGAATATTATCTTTTAATTCCATACTTCTCACAATATTTAATGAACTCATTTGATGTGAATTTTCCACCTCTATCAGATCTTAAGCATTTGATCCTTTTGTTGATCTCCTTCTCAACCATAGCTCTAAATATTTTAAATCTTTCAAATTCTTGAGATTTATCCTTGAAAAAGGTTACCCATTTCATTCTTGAATAGTCATCTATTAGCAACATGAAGTATCTTTCACCTTTCAATCCTCTTATTCTTGTGGGGCCACAAAGATCAGTATGAACCAGTTCCAAGGGCTTTGTAGTTGAATATTCCTTTGTCTGAAACTTGACCCTTATTTGCTTCCCTTGCTGACATTCTTTGCAAGTGTTATTTGCAAGCTTGGTTATCTTAGGTATATGTCTAACCAATCCTTTTGAACTTAATTTTACCAAATTATCAAAATTTACATGGCCCATTCTTCTATGCCATAACCAACTCTCATCAACTTGTCCTATCAAACAATTTTGACAATTTACTTCACTCAAATTATAAAGATTGCTTTTAGTTCTTACTCCTTCTGCAACTAATCTTCCACCTTTCCTTATCTTACATCCTTCTACATTGGATTTAACTTTATAACCATTGTCACACATCTGACTAACACTTAGTAGATTATGCTTCAACCCTTCAACATAAAGAACATCACTTGTAGACAATTTTCCATCAATGCTCAATGTTCCCTGAGCACAGATTCTTACATCAATGTTATCACTGAAACTGACTGAACCTTCCTTACAACTCTTTAGCTTGATGAGCTTGCTCTTATCTCTAGTCATGTGTTTAGATCAACCACTATCTATTATCCACAAATTTTTCTTTTTGGCATGAAGTGTTGTTTGTGCAATCATTGATTGTGTGGGCTTCTACTGTTTTTCCTTCCACACCTTCTTTGGTTTCATTTTTGCCTTATCTTCCTTTTCAAAGTTTTTTTCACATTGGCAAGCATGCTTTTCTTTTTACCTTGCATGTTTGGTCTTACAAATTTTGTTCTACAATTCTTAGCTATGTGACCAAAGTTATTAAAATTATAGCAAATCACATCCATATCCAATAAAGGATAAAATTGATTTGTACTCACAAAAAATTTTCTCCTTAGAGGAACAACTCTACATTCACTTACCCTATGACCAAACTAATTACAAGTATAGCAATATCCATAGAAAAATGAGGAATACCTGGTCATAGCAATTCTTAGTGTAGGATGAAGAGGTCTTCTTTATCCCGATTTATTCAAATCTCCCAACCTTGTGAAACCATCTTCATCAACTCCCTTTGAGTTTTTCTTTTTCTTTAGGTTATCAAGAACTGATTGATTATTCTTATCTGTTGTAGGCTTCTTTTCTCCATCAACTTTCTTCATCTTAGATTTTTCATCCTCAGAGGCATTCTTCATGCAGACTTTCTCATCATTTGTACCAAAATTTTCTTCTTTTTTAAATTTATCATACAAATTTCCCGATGAACTGGTAGTGGGACTCTTGCCTTTCTCAAAACCCAGGCCAAAATTTTCCCTTTTTGAAGGCTTTTGTGTGTTTTTTAACTCATCAAGAATCTTCGAGCCTCCCATTAGCTTCAAAACTTTTTTTGTTTGTTTTCTAGCCTTATCAAGATCTTTCCTCAAAGCCTCTATTTTTGCTTCCAACTTCAAACACTCATTAGATTTATACTGTATTTCAGATTTGAATATATCTTCTATTCTCTTAGCCTCTTCAACTTGTGTCTTCAAAATAACTATCATTTGATCAGATTCCTCAAGACTTTTAGATAGTTTTTCAATTTCTTTTTGTGCAAGATTTTTCTATTTTTTGTTCTCTTTCCTCAAGCTATCAATCTCTTTGAAGGCACAAATGAGTTCACCTTCAAGCTCAACTTATCCTTCTTCTACTTCTTCATTAGAAGCTTCAACTTCACCATTTTCTTGATCATCCATGAATAAAAATTCATTTCCCTCAACTACAAATGCACAATCATTCTCATAATTTGAGTTATCACTAACATCAAATGATTCACTTTCTTCTTGAACATACAAACCCTTCTTCTTCTAAAAAATATTTGTAGGAAAGTAGGGTTTCTTACTTTTACTATCCATTTCTAGTTTATAGTTATCCTTCTTATTGTAAGGAAATTTAGCAGCAAAATGTCCTAATTTACCATAGTTAAAGAACTTAAAGGGTAGCTTACCTCTATTTTCTAGAGCCTCTCCTTACTCTTCTGGTGAAGTTAACTTCTTCTTCATTAGTCTCATTGGGTCCGGATGTAGATGCTTCAATATTTTCCTTTTTGTCTGCTTTGAATGTGTAGTGGGGGGAAATAGCATACAAAAAATAGCAATGAAATCAAACTAAAGAGATCAAAGTAAGATCAAATTCCAAACCTATACTCATGAAATGCGAAATGTAAAGCCATGAATCCAAACAAATAAGCAACTAAGAAACTTAGATGAGTCCAAAATAAAACAAGTCCTACCATACCATGTTGAAGTTTAATTTGTATTGATGTTAGATTATGTTTGAATCAATACAAAGCCTCTATTTGATGTTGCAAAAGCTTTAAAGTGTGTTAATGGTGATCAAAGACATGTGTGTATTTTCTCTCAAGAATTTGAATGTCAATTCGACATGGCCTCTTTGCATAAACTCTATAGATTCTTTGATCATTTTTTAGAATGAATAGGGTTGTTATATACATTTCATATTTTTAGATGAACGGTCGAGATTTCACAGTAAAAGATCATGATCAATGGTTAAGAACCGTTGAGAGAAAATATATTGGAATGATTAGTGGGATTAGATGGGAACGATTGCGGGATTGAAGAAATTAGATTGAGTGGTTAGTGGGATTGATAAATAGATTGAGTGGTTAGTGGGATTGAATAATAGATGGGTTAGTTAACCAATTAGAGTGAGAAATGAGTGGTAATGATTTGCTCAATCACAAAAATGGGTGAGGATAATTAATTAATATTTGTAGATGAACGTGAAATTCATGTTTGACTTTAAAAAATAAAGTTGTATTTGTTTGTTGACTATGTTGAATGATTTCAAATAATTGATTTAATTATTCAAGTTTAGAGAGGGGAAAGTGATTTAATTAAATTATTGAATGATAACAATTTAATTGATCGAGAGGAATAGGGTATATTAGCGACATAATTAAATAACTTGTGTTAATTTAATTAATCAGGAGGAATAAAGTTAGATTAATGATAAAATAGTGAATTAATTAAAGATTATTCAATTAATAGAGGAAAATAGGTTTAATGATGTAAATGATGTGAAATGCAATTAGATTAATGATAATGATGCTGATAATAGAAAAATGTCATTCAGGATGTGTGATATGTGTTAGGTAATTTTTACATGTCTACATTTTTCCCCTCTTTGAGACAACGTATTGGTTGCTTTGTTTCAAAGAATTTGATGTTAAAATAAAGATTTGAATTTTTTTTATATGTCCCACTATGCTCTGACGATCAACGAAAAGATAGTAGAATGCTGGGTTGCCCCGTTAAGAGATTGGCCAAAAAAATTAATTTTCGAGTTGGGCTCACGACAAGATTTTGTTCTAGTTTAGATGCATAGAGGATGAAAAATTAGGCTATATGACCCTCGTTTATGGTTTCAAATATTCCAGGGTGCTCCTAATTTTAACCTAGGAGGGTTTCCAAGGTAAAAAAATAGGGTTTGGGGGGTAAAAATAGGAAATTAGGGTTCATTTTTCCTCATTTGCACTCTTAGCCTTTACTGAATTCTTGCCTTTAGAGATATTTATTTTATGATTATCAATTTTGTTGGGGATAAGAGATTGGGTCTTTCATCATAGATCAACATCTAAGACAATAGTGCCTTAGTGATTTTAGTTTTTATCACTTCAAAGACACAAACAACTATGCCATAAAGCGGAAACAGGCACAGTAGATCCCCCATTAATCCTCTGAGAAAATTAAATGCTAAACAAATAATAGATTCAACACAAACATATAGATTCAAGATAGAAGCAGACAACCATGAAAGACAAAATATGGACACACAAATATATGTGGGGAAAACCCTTTCGGGTAAAAAACCCCACCCTCCAAAACACTCAGCTCACATGTAGTATTCAGTAACAAAAATATTTCAATACATAACCAGAGCTATGCTCTTCAGGAGTTTACATCTTGTCCATCTGGAGAAGGCAGGAAACACAAAATAGAATCTTCACACAGTTACAATGTCCTCATGACATACTGTGTAGATTCCCTTCAACTCCTCACAAATGACTATCACAGCCAGCCTCACGGCCAACCCAGCCTCTTGGCCTCCATAGGTTCACATCCTCGGAGATGTGAGAGTCTAAGTGTTCATGGTAAAATACCTCTCGAACACTCTCATCCTCTCTCTCTTTGCTCATCCTCTTGATCTGACTGCACACGAGATTACTATATACTCTCAGCCCCATCAACAATCAACGACCATGAGGATAATAAATTATCCACTTGCAAGCTTCAACCATTCCCTGATAATGTGCATCGCTAAATCAGCATGCATCGAGCCGCACAACAATTAATCGGTCTTAGACATGTTCGTCAACCTCCATTTAATAATGTAGCTCAATCGTAATCAGGAAATAAACCATTCGGCCAATCAGATCTTAAAGATCTACCACGTGTCACCATCTGATTCGTTTGCTGCTTCTGATAATCTGTCAAACCTGGTCAAGCTCAATTAGCCTAGCTCTGAGCTCACCTGAGCTCCTACCGTGTTACTACCGAGCTTACACGACCCAACCACGGTACAATGGTGAGCTCGCCCGAGTTCACCCAGCCTTCTACCTCGCTACCGCTGCCCTATCGAACTCGCCTCACGGTATGGTGGTGAGCTTAGCCGAGCTCACCCAAGTCTTCACCAAGCCCAGACTTTGACTACACCATGCTATCATCAACCCTCCAACACCTTCCTGCGGTGTGGCGATAATCATTAGCATAGACCGCTAATGGTCAACCGTGCTACTGCAGGGGCCGCCAGGCCACCTTGGGATAGAGTGGTGACCACCAACGGTCTTACCATGGCCATCGCGGTGTGTCTCCTCACTGCCCATGGTAAAGCAGTAACCACATTCACTGACCACCATCCATCCACCGTAACCACCATGGCTTCCCCGAGCACCATCCACAGTAAGGCAGTAACCATTACCAAACTGCCGCCCTTCAACCACCAACTGCTACCACAGTCACCACGGCTACATCAAACACCGTCTGTGGTATAGCAGTAGACCTTCCTCTGCCATCTCGCCACCTCTATGCCGCCAACCATGCCACTGTGCCACCAGAGAGCGACCTTTGTGGTAAGGCGATAACCCTTCACTCCGCCACACCGCCACTCACTGCACCACCAGAAGATGACCGTCGCGGTGGGGCGGTAACACTACCAAAACACAAAGAAGAGTGGCCCATGGTAAAGTGGTAAACCACACAACTGCGCCACCAAGGTAGGCCTGCAATGGTATGGCGATAAAGGCCAGAATCATGAAGAAAACGAACAAGTCTTCAAGGAAAACTAGAATGTTGAGGCATAAACTTCCCAACAATCTCCCACTTGACGAAGACATTCAGGATTTCTTCAAACTCAAACAAGGACCAACACAATGCCTCCACGCTCCAACCAAGACACCTGCAATGACATCTGAAAATTTCCACCATCTCAGGCAATAACTCCAAACACAGGAACACGCCAAGGAAAAAATGCACCAGTCTCAGGAACACAAACATATGATCCTTAAGGTGGAAAAAGGCACAACAACAGCAACAAAGCACAACACGAACACAGAAACCATTCTCCAGAACAAGAAAAAACACTAGCTAGAACAACAACCAGACAACTGACTGCCCCCATCCAACTGATCATACCCACGCGATTGAAAACCAACAGCCATAACTCATGCTAAATCCATCCAATCACCCATACCTCAAAGGTATGACCATCAGTGAATTCACGTCATCACATAACCACCCATCAGCAACAAAAACAAGCACCATGTGTCAACTAGCCAAATGACAAAACACGTCCAGGTACTCCCACTGCAAGGGTACAATCCAGATGAATGCAAACAAAGAATCATCACATTGATCCAGGCATACAAAGTCCACTAATCCCTGCACATATAAATGAGTAACCATGTAGTTTCGAGGAGCATCCACATTGATATGCACAACCTGCAACCACTTGCTACACGAAAAATTTATCTCAACAGTCTTCCACAGTTCTTCCAAGGTTCCATATCTGACTAAAGAAGGAAGCACAAGAACCTTCATCTCATCACCCAAGTGACAACACATGACCACAAACAAGTGACCATTCCCGGCTCCACATACATCTAAAGTCAAGAACATTTAGGAAGAGAAAACCAGAAAAGAGAGAAACAACAAATCATAACATGTAGCATCCTCCTACAATCATTTCTAAGTGCTAGCTATGCCAAGAATGATCTTCTTCACATCCGAAAGGGAAAAGCCATAACAACACCCAACAGTTCCATGGATGTAAGCACCTCAAAGAAGATCAGACTAACCCATATAACCATCTCTTATTAGTCCTCAAAAGCACAAGGGAATACACTATGCTATCCACCTTTCAATATGAATCCTCCATAATTTTAAAACAACTCAAGATGCATATCCATGAAAAATAAAGCATATCACATATTTGAAAGCTATAATGGGAAGATACCTTTCAAATAAACTTCATTGTAGAGCAGACCAAGAGGAAAGATATGCTCCTCCAAGATATATAAGTCACCATGACTTACCTAAGAGCATTCTCCTCTATGGTCTCTGTTGAACTTGCATTCAACCAAGGTGCAGGCTACTCGGACTTTCAGCTGTAACAACACCATTCTCAAAAGAATTCCAGCCTCACCTTATTCTCCATGCATCCATGAGCACCAACAACCTGTCATCTCATGCTAACTCCAAATTGCATCACTGCAATAAACATGAAGTCCTCCAACATATGACTAGAGTACTCAAAACATAAAGAAACCCCAGACCACTGTCAAAGCTCCAAACCAAGGAACAAGAACTTATCATGACATCATGATCTACACATCCCCCTTAGGAGATACCATGTTTCAAGTGAACAAGCCATGGTCTCAAGAGAAAAGAGACATGCCAAAAATCTAAGAAAGAGTATACCATGACATTAAGCAAATAAAATCTAAACCAACATCACCTGTCAAGCACCACCAACATCTCAGCCAAAAACTAACAAAGTCCTCCATGGCTCCAAGATGTTGCACATCTTCAAATAGTGACCATGAAGATGTGAAAGAACTCTTCTGCAGCAATAGGATCTAAGAGTCCTCAAGAAGCATCTACAACACCAAAGAAGATCATTCATCACCAGGTGATGAATCCATAGTCACTGCTAAATCTCCCACCGAAACATGACACTGAGCTCTCCAAGCATCATGACCGACCACACCATCACTATCAAAAGCTTACACTAGTCAGTGTAACAAGATTTCCATGACATCATGATACACACATGCTACTGGTCCAAAACTGACTATTCAGGTACTCAAATGTCATTCCTCCTCTCATCTCAAAACAACCATGCCAATGCACAAGTGACAACAGACAAGGTCAGCTAATAGATCTGCACCACACTGTTACAACCTCGTGGATATCGACAGTCCACTTCTGAGTTGTCTCACAACAAACATGTAGGTAAGGAGCCCACAACATTGCACAACTCATGGATGCAACCAATGAAACCTACAAATCTATCATCGCACTGGAAACTGCAAAACTAAGATCATCAAAGAGAACAACCAAAGCAGACAAACATGACTCAAACACCAAATCAGCAACAGATCTGATTCGCCAATAACGTCCACAAGTCAAGCACCATAGTCTAGGAAACCAACAAGCACACCACAAGAATGTTCAAAGAGTAACTCATACCAACACTCCCATGCAGAGAAGACATCACACCTCCTTAAACCATGTCGAACTGCAACTATCTCATCTAGTCACACCCTACAAG
Source organism: Sequoiadendron giganteum (assembly GCA_007115665.2). NCBI lineage: Eukaryota > Viridiplantae > Streptophyta > Pinopsida > Cupressales > Cupressaceae > Sequoiadendron > Sequoiadendron giganteum. Next base: position 517,596,609 of record CM021102.1, read on the forward strand.
CCAGGGTCTAGAAATAGCTGAGCAACAACTCCACAAAACCACAAGTTTTACTTGACCGTGCAAAACCTGCAAAACCACCGTGTTTCCAAAACACACATGCACCTCCATATTCACTACTCATCTGGATGACCCAAGATTTTGCACATAACCAACATAGTTAACCAGAAGAATGAAAAACATGAATATGCATCATAGAATTTTTAAGAAAATCTACATAAAACCTTCAGAGCCAAAGACATGAATCTGAACCATGCGAGTGCAAGAAATAGGTAAGCAGGAACAATAGGTCCATTTCAGACCAGTTCCAAAAACCTTTGTCATGCACAAGCATACGAGAGAGCCACGCTATACATAAGTCACAGACCACCAGGATCAACTTCATAGCCTCCATACAATCAAAGCAACAAAGAAAACGCCTTCAGTGCTAAGTCAAAACACCCAACACAAGCGCAATACTCCATGGTTGAACAACAACACAAGCATCTCCATACCACCAGGGAGCCTCTCACACAGACACCCAATATGAAGACCACGCTCTGCTGCAACACAGCCATAAGCACATCTCACGCCCTTTGCATCAGGAACATTTGCTGCGAGTCAGGAGCCTCAGACCACATTGCTACAATATGGTCAACTCCAGTCATCTCCAACGTCTTTCAAAATGTGTGTTGAATCAAAGAAGCAACTTCCACTCATCGAAGGATCAATCACCAACTGATTTCTCTAGATCTCCTCAAGCTTGCCAGGCTAAGAAATCATCACAGGAGAAATACCTAGAACTTCAATAACTAGGAGAAGCCTTTGACACCACTTGTTGGTATCATCAAGTCTTGACCTCCCTTAAAAAACTCTGATACTACTTGTTGGGGATAAGAGATCGGGTCTTTCATCATAGATCAACATCTAAGACAACAGTGCCTTAGAGATTTTAATTTTTATCACTTCAAAGACACAAACAACTATGCCATAAAGCGGAAAAAGGCACAGTAGATCCCCCATTGATCCTCTGAGAAAATTAAATGCTAAACAA
>CM021102.1:517597738-517729899 GCA_007115665.2 Sequoiadendron giganteum
AATCATAATTAGAATAATAATATGGAGCAAGAACTCTTGATTAAAAATGATTTATAAATGAATTTAATTCAATGTTGCAAACCTATTTTTCAACTACCCATACTTTATTGCTATCCTCTCAGCAAATCATTCTCCTGCTCTCCTTTTCTCTTTCACCCTCTCTACGTTGTATCACACCTCTACACTATTTGAATGCAAACCCTAGATAATTTTTTTATATTTTATCTAGGTCACTCTCTCTACTTCTCTTTTTGAATCCCCAACACTTAGCTAATTTTCTGCTTGCCTCTTTTCTCATACCTTCATTGAAAAGCATCCATGCCTCGATCCATGCACCACTATACTAGTCACTACATTTTGTAATTTTAGAAACTATCAAACCCTAGGCAGATACACATTAAATCCCATATCTTTCATGATTGATCTATATTTTATTTTTTTATCATCTTTTCCTTCGTGTCATCATCTACACATCTCATCACCAACCAAAATGAGTAGTTGGAGTAGTTGCAACAATTAATTCTATTCACTATGTTTGTTTTTAGTTGTTTCCACTACCTAGCCATTAGAGAGGTTCAACTTTGAATTTAGGTCATCAATTTGTACCATTCATGCCACATCTAACGACCTTCCTTTAGCCACATCAACTTTAAAACGTAGTTATCATATCAAATATCCTTTAAACTTACGTCATAGATCTCTATCGCTTCACATAAGCCTATCACAACTTTGTTCTGAGCTCAAAAACCATTTTCACAATGTGAAGGAGCCTTGTGATGCAATAACCAATCACCATCTATCACTTAGTGTCCTCTTATCGCTCCATCGCTCATTTGAAATAGAGTACCCACCATGCTTTTCATCACATATCACAAATTTTCTTTGCACATGAAGAACAGAAAATACGATGTAGAAAACATGAGAAATGCGATGAGAAACTACCACGTTGCCATCAAGTGGGAAGGAAGGAAGTTTTGATAACCTTGTTAGTGATCAAAAAAGGTTTTTAAACCAACATCAAATGTAAAAGTGACTTAACTTAAGCACAACTGATGTAATCAAGACTCACCATTTGTCCTTTGAGGACACTTGTCATCAACCTGCACTCCCATAGGGCTAAGTTGGGGACCCACTATCTCTCAACAGGCAAGCGGGATGTTGCCATCTTACCCTTTTGACATAATACTCCACTTACCATTGCTTGTCTCTATTTGTTGGTCCCACCAGACACTTTTCACTTCTTTGCACTACCATAGACAATTGATGACATCACCTCCTATGTAGGATGAGTGTGCAAGAGTTGCTCGATCGTTAATTGCTAAATCTCAATCGTCAATCATGTGCAGTCAAATATTTGCTACCAGACTTAGATAAAACTAAAGTCATCATCACTTGCCAAGCTAGTAATACCTAGGTTGAGGGGTTGGTTTCTTCATGACATCGAAGGCTTAAGTTGTAACTTAAGTACTCGATAACTAATGATATCCAATCAACTTTCAAACATAAACTCTATGAAGGTGCCATGATTGAGAATCTTAGGGTTTAAGTGTAAAACCCTAATTTGACTAGAGACCATAATTAATTCATTTATGAGCACATTACTTGTCTTCTAATCATGTGAACCATACTAATGGAATGCTCTCGAAAAATGCATATCAAATATGTTGTCTATTTTCACCACAACCTTCTGGAAATGACCTTTGCAATAACATGACAACATTTGCACCATTTTGAGCAACTTTGTAGCAATTGCAAAACATGCTCTTCTCTCCATCATTCTGCACCATTTTTCTTGAGACCGATCCAATGTCATCAATGGCATGTTATCTTAAAACCATGACATGTAGAATTCCAATGATCTCCCCTTTGTCATCAAATACAATTGCCTTTTGACATCAATGACAATCATATTGCCAGTAATCTCCCCCTTTGTCATTGATGGAAAAACTAAATGACATACCATTTGAAATGTTCTGCACCTATTATATCAATATGAATGCACATACAACAACATAAGTCAATGTCACAACTCCCCCTTAGACATGTCTTCCCCTTTGACGAACAATGAACATTTTGCCCAATTTCTCCCCCTGCTCAATTGCTTGAGCATTTGAATATTCTCTCCCCCTTCGACATCAATGGAAAAGGGAAATTGTATGGACACCTGCTTTTGCTGATGTTCTCCCCCTTTGACATACCATAAAAAGAGAAAGAGTTTGTCCATAAATCTGCAACTATCAAGTCGTTAGAAATTTGTAAAACCAATTATACCTAACTTGAATTCTCTCTTCTCTTCTAGGGATGAATGAAATTTATATGAAGCTCCCCTAGACACATGCCCTATCACTAAGATCTAGTGATGTGATGTGGGAATAATTACTCCCAACTTCTACCTCATATATTCAAATTTTTCTTTAGGAAGAGGCTTGGTGAATATTTCTTCCACTTGATCTTTTGTTGGCACATATTCCATGGTGACTTCTTGATCTACTACCTTCTCTCTAAAGTAGTGATACTTGATTGATATGTGTTTGGTCCTAGAGTGCATCAGTAGATTCTTTGATATATTTCTTGCATGTGAATTGACACAAAGAATAGAGATAGGTTATTTGTACTCTACCTTTATGTCCTTAAGTGTTTGCTTTATCCACAAAACTTGAGTACAACATGTCATTGCTGCCACATACCTTGCTTCTATTGTAGAAAGAGTGACTAAATCTTGTTGTTTTCTCAGTCATGAAATAGGTTTATTTGCTAGAAAAATGCACCACCACCGATGCTTCTTTTATCACCCACACTTCTAGCCTAGTCAATAATTATATATGCTATCAAGGTGAAATCTTCACCTTTTGGATACCATAGTCCATAGTCAATAGTGCTCTTGATATATCTAAAAATTATTTTAACTGCATTACCATGAGACTTTTTAGGAGCATCTTGGAATCGTGCAACCATGCACACAGCTTGCATGATATTGGGTATTGATGCAGTTAAGTACAACAAGCTACCTATCATTGACCTATACATTTTTTGATTTACATATGGGGATTCGTCAAGTTACATCAAGTTATCATGGGGGTAATAGCTGGTCTACTATCTTCCATTCCCAACTTTTTAAGCATCTCCTTAGCATACTTAGTTTGAGATATGAATATCCCATCATCAATTTGTTTTATTTATAGACCAAGGAAGAAATACAATTTTCCTAGCATTGACATCTCAAATTAATTTTGCATTTGGGAAACAAACCTTTTACACATTTTATCATTGATACCACCAAAAATGATGTCACCTACATACACAACAACAATTATCATGTACTCACCTTCATATTTGAAGTACAAATTGATGTTTGCACATACTTTCTTGAATCCTTGTTGTTGCAGGTGCTACTCTAATCTTGAATATCATGCTCTAGCTTCTTTTTTTAGACCATACAGAGCTTTCTTTAGTTTGCAAACATAATCATTTTCTTTTGATAGCTGAAAACCTTCAGGCTGTTGTATGTGGACTTCTTCTTCAAGGTTTCCATTCAAGAAAGTAGACTTAACATCCATTTGATAGACTTTAAATCCTCCATAAATAGAGAATGAAAGAAACATCTTTATGGCCTCTAATCTAGCAACTAGAGAAAATGTTTCCTCAAAGTCTATACCTTCAACTTGTTTATATCCCTTGCATACCAATCTATCTGTATTCCTCACAATACCTCCATCTTCATTGAGCTTGTTTCTGAAGACCCACTTTATACCTATCACATTTTTGCTTGGGGGTCTTGGAACTAATTCCCAAGTTTTGTTCTTCTCAATTTGGTGCAGTTCTTCTTCTATAGCTTTTATCCAGCTCTCATCCTTGTTGGCTTCAACATAACTCTTTGGTTCAATCTGAGACAAGAGTGAAAAATTTACTTATTCTTTGTCCTTTGTAACTCTCCTTCTTGTCTGAACTCCTTCATCTTTTTTCCTATAATTTGATCTACAGGGTGATCCTTTTGAACATATTTTTTAGGTTCCTTTTCATTTTCTTCTTTGGACTCTTCATTACTTGCTTCTCCTGCAAATTCTAATTCAATTTCAGAGTTATCTCTATCAGGCTTAAGATGTTTTAGATCCTCATCAACCTTGGCATTGATACTTTCTACAATTTTGTTGAGATGTTTGTTATAGCACTTATAAACTTTGGTTTGGGTGGAATATCCAAGAAATAATCCTTCATCACATCTAGGATCAAAGCTTCCCAAATTATCTTCCTCTCTCTTGATGTAGCATTTGCTACCAAACACTTTGAAATACTTAATAGATGCGGGTTTTTCATACCACAATTCCTAAGGGGTCTTGTCACTGTTTATCCTTAGTTGAACTCTATTCAAAGTATAAAATACTCTATGGAATGCCTCTCTCCAATACACATCAGGTAACTTGGCCTCATTGAGCATTGTTTTGGTCATCTCCTTGACTATCTTGTTCTTTGTTCAATAACCCCATTCTGTTGTAGAGTCCTTGTTGCAGAATATTATCTTTTAATTCCATACTTCTCACAATATTTAATGAACTCATTTGATGTGAATTTTCCACCTCTATCAGATCTTAAGCATTTGATCCTTTTGTTGATCTCCTTCTCAACCATAGCTCTAAATATTTTAAATCTTTCAAATTCTTGAGATTTATCCTTGAAAAAGGTTACCCATTTCATTCTTGAATAGTCATCTATTAGCAACATGAAGTATCTTTCACCTTTCAATCCTCTTATTCTTGTGGGGCCACAAAGATCAGTATGAACCAGTTCCAAGGGCTTTGTAGTTGAATATTCCTTTGTCTGAAACTTGACCCTTATTTGCTTCCCTTGCTGACATTCTTTGCAAGTGTTATTTGCAAGCTTGGTTATCTTAGGTATATGTCTAACCAATCCTTTTGAACTTAATTTTACCAAATTATCAAAATTTACATGGCCCATTCTTCTATGCCATAACCAACTCTCATCAACTTGTCCTATCAAACAATTTTGACAATTTACTTCACTCAAATTATAAAGATTGCTTTTAGTTCTTACTCCTTCTGCAACTAATCTTCCACCTTTCCTTATCTTACATCCTTCTACATTGGATTTAACTTTATAACCATTGTCACACATCTGACTAACACTTAGTAGATTATGCTTCAACCCTTCAACATAAAGAACATCACTTGTAGACAATTTTCCATCAATGCTCAATGTTCCCTGAGCACAGATTCTTACATCAATGTTATCACTGAAACTGACTGAACCTTCCTTACAACTCTTTAGCTTGATGAGCTTGCTCTTATCTCTAGTCATGTGTTTAGATCAACCACTATCTATTATCCACAAATTTTTCTTTTTGGCATGAAGTGTTGTTTGTGCAATCATTGATTGTGTGGGCTTCTACTGTTTTTCCTTCCACACCTTCTTTGGTTTCATTTTTGCCTTATCTTCCTTTTCAAAGTTTTTTTCACATTGGCAAGCATGCTTTTCTTTTTACCTTGCATGTTTGGTCTTACAAATTTTGTTCTACAATTCTTAGCTATGTGACCAAAGTTATTAAAATTATAGCAAATCACATCCATATCCAATAAAGGATAAAATTGATTTGTACTCACAAAAAATTTTCTCCTTAGAGGAACAACTCTACATTCACTTACCCTATGACCAAACTAATTACAAGTATAGCAATATCCATAGAAAAATGAGGAATACCTGGTCATAGCAATTCTTAGTGTAGGATGAAGAGGTCTTCTTTATCCCGATTTATTCAAATCTCCCAACCTTGTGAAACCATCTTCATCAACTCCCTTTGAGTTTTTCTTTTTCTTTAGGTTATCAAGAACTGATTGATTATTCTTATCTGTTGTAGGCTTCTTTTCTCCATCAACTTTCTTCATCTTAGATTTTTCATCCTCAGAGGCATTCTTCATGCAGACTTTCTCATCATTTGTACCAAAATTTTCTTCTTTTTTAAATTTATCATACAAATTTCCCGATGAACTGGTAGTGGGACTCTTGCCTTTCTCAAAACCCAGGCCAAAATTTTCCCTTTTTGAAGGCTTTTGTGTGTTTTTTAACTCATCAAGAATCTTCGAGCCTCCCATTAGCTTCAAAACTTTTTTTGTTTGTTTTCTAGCCTTATCAAGATCTTTCCTCAAAGCCTCTATTTTTGCTTCCAACTTCAAACACTCATTAGATTTATACTGTATTTCAGATTTGAATATATCTTCTATTCTCTTAGCCTCTTCAACTTGTGTCTTCAAAATAACTATCATTTGATCAGATTCCTCAAGACTTTTAGATAGTTTTTCAATTTCTTTTTGTGCAAGATTTTTCTATTTTTTGTTCTCTTTCCTCAAGCTATCAATCTCTTTGAAGGCACAAATGAGTTCACCTTCAAGCTCAACTTATCCTTCTTCTACTTCTTCATTAGAAGCTTCAACTTCACCATTTTCTTGATCATCCATGAATAAAAATTCATTTCCCTCAACTACAAATGCACAATCATTCTCATAATTTGAGTTATCACTAACATCAAATGATTCACTTTCTTCTTGAACATACAAACCCTTCTTCTTCTAAAAAATATTTGTAGGAAAGTAGGGTTTCTTACTTTTACTATCCATTTCTAGTTTATAGTTATCCTTCTTATTGTAAGGAAATTTAGCAGCAAAATGTCCTAATTTACCATAGTTAAAGAACTTAAAGGGTAGCTTACCTCTATTTTCTAGAGCCTCTCCTTACTCTTCTGGTGAAGTTAACTTCTTCTTCATTAGTCTCATTGGGTCCGGATGTAGATGCTTCAATATTTTCCTTTTTGTCTGCTTTGAATGTGTAGTGGGGGGAAATAGCATACAAAAAATAGCAATGAAATCAAACTAAAGAGATCAAAGTAAGATCAAATTCCAAACCTATACTCATGAAATGCGAAATGTAAAGCCATGAATCCAAACAAATAAGCAACTAAGAAACTTAGATGAGTCCAAAATAAAACAAGTCCTACCATACCATGTTGAAGTTTAATTTGTATTGATGTTAGATTATGTTTGAATCAATACAAAGCCTCTATTTGATGTTGCAAAAGCTTTAAAGTGTGTTAATGGTGATCAAAGACATGTGTGTATTTTCTCTCAAGAATTTGAATGTCAATTCGACATGGCCTCTTTGCATAAACTCTATAGATTCTTTGATCATTTTTTAGAATGAATAGGGTTGTTATATACATTTCATATTTTTAGATGAACGGTCGAGATTTCACAGTAAAAGATCATGATCAATGGTTAAGAACCGTTGAGAGAAAATATATTGGAATGATTAGTGGGATTAGATGGGAACGATTGCGGGATTGAAGAAATTAGATTGAGTGGTTAGTGGGATTGATAAATAGATTGAGTGGTTAGTGGGATTGAATAATAGATGGGTTAGTTAACCAATTAGAGTGAGAAATGAGTGGTAATGATTTGCTCAATCACAAAAATGGGTGAGGATAATTAATTAATATTTGTAGATGAACGTGAAATTCATGTTTGACTTTAAAAAATAAAGTTGTATTTGTTTGTTGACTATGTTGAATGATTTCAAATAATTGATTTAATTATTCAAGTTTAGAGAGGGGAAAGTGATTTAATTAAATTATTGAATGATAACAATTTAATTGATCGAGAGGAATAGGGTATATTAGCGACATAATTAAATAACTTGTGTTAATTTAATTAATCAGGAGGAATAAAGTTAGATTAATGATAAAATAGTGAATTAATTAAAGATTATTCAATTAATAGAGGAAAATAGGTTTAATGATGTAAATGATGTGAAATGCAATTAGATTAATGATAATGATGCTGATAATAGAAAAATGTCATTCAGGATGTGTGATATGTGTTAGGTAATTTTTACATGTCTACATTTTTCCCCTCTTTGAGACAACGTATTGGTTGCTTTGTTTCAAAGAATTTGATGTTAAAATAAAGATTTGAATTTTTTTTATATGTCCCACTATGCTCTGACGATCAACGAAAAGATAGTAGAATGCTGGGTTGCCCCGTTAAGAGATTGGCCAAAAAAATTAATTTTCGAGTTGGGCTCACGACAAGATTTTGTTCTAGTTTAGATGCATAGAGGATGAAAAATTAGGCTATATGACCCTCGTTTATGGTTTCAAATATTCCAGGGTGCTCCTAATTTTAACCTAGGAGGGTTTCCAAGGTAAAAAAATAGGGTTTGGGGGGTAAAAATAGGAAATTAGGGTTCATTTTTCCTCATTTGCACTCTTAGCCTTTACTGAATTCTTGCCTTTAGAGATATTTATTTTATGATTATCAATTTTGTTGGGGATAAGAGATTGGGTCTTTCATCATAGATCAACATCTAAGACAATAGTGCCTTAGTGATTTTAGTTTTTATCACTTCAAAGACACAAACAACTATGCCATAAAGCGGAAACAGGCACAGTAGATCCCCCATTAATCCTCTGAGAAAATTAAATGCTAAACAAATAATAGATTCAACACAAACATATAGATTCAAGATAGAAGCAGACAACCATGAAAGACAAAATATGGACACACAAATATATGTGGGGAAAACCCTTTCGGGTAAAAAACCCCACCCTCCAAAACACTCAGCTCACATGTAGTATTCAGTAACAAAAATATTTCAATACATAACCAGAGCTATGCTCTTCAGGAGTTTACATCTTGTCCATCTGGAGAAGGCAGGAAACACAAAATAGAATCTTCACACAGTTACAATGTCCTCATGACATACTGTGTAGATTCCCTTCAACTCCTCACAAATGACTATCACAGCCAGCCTCACGGCCAACCCAGCCTCTTGGCCTCCATAGGTTCACATCCTCGGAGATGTGAGAGTCTAAGTGTTCATGGTAAAATACCTCTCGAACACTCTCATCCTCTCTCTCTTTGCTCATCCTCTTGATCTGACTGCACACGAGATTACTATATACTCTCAGCCCCATCAACAATCAACGACCATGAGGATAATAAATTATCCACTTGCAAGCTTCAACCATTCCCTGATAATGTGCATCGCTAAATCAGCATGCATCGAGCCGCACAACAATTAATCGGTCTTAGACATGTTCGTCAACCTCCATTTAATAATGTAGCTCAATCGTAATCAGGAAATAAACCATTCGGCCAATCAGATCTTAAAGATCTACCACGTGTCACCATCTGATTCGTTTGCTGCTTCTGATAATCTGTCAAACCTGGTCAAGCTCAATTAGCCTAGCTCTGAGCTCACCTGAGCTCCTACCGTGTTACTACCGAGCTTACACGACCCAACCACGGTACAATGGTGAGCTCGCCCGAGTTCACCCAGCCTTCTACCTCGCTACCGCTGCCCTATCGAACTCGCCTCACGGTATGGTGGTGAGCTTAGCCGAGCTCACCCAAGTCTTCACCAAGCCCAGACTTTGACTACACCATGCTATCATCAACCCTCCAACACCTTCCTGCGGTGTGGCGATAATCATTAGCATAGACCGCTAATGGTCAACCGTGCTACTGCAGGGGCCGCCAGGCCACCTTGGGATAGAGTGGTGACCACCAACGGTCTTACCATGGCCATCGCGGTGTGTCTCCTCACTGCCCATGGTAAAGCAGTAACCACATTCACTGACCACCATCCATCCACCGTAACCACCATGGCTTCCCCGAGCACCATCCACAGTAAGGCAGTAACCATTACCAAACTGCCGCCCTTCAACCACCAACTGCTACCACAGTCACCACGGCTACATCAAACACCGTCTGTGGTATAGCAGTAGACCTTCCTCTGCCATCTCGCCACCTCTATGCCGCCAACCATGCCACTGTGCCACCAGAGAGCGACCTTTGTGGTAAGGCGATAACCCTTCACTCCGCCACACCGCCACTCACTGCACCACCAGAAGATGACCGTCGCGGTGGGGCGGTAACACTACCAAAACACAAAGAAGAGTGGCCCATGGTAAAGTGGTAAACCACACAACTGCGCCACCAAGGTAGGCCTGCAATGGTATGGCGATAAAGGCCAGAATCATGAAGAAAACGAACAAGTCTTCAAGGAAAACTAGAATGTTGAGGCATAAACTTCCCAACAATCTCCCACTTGACGAAGACATTCAGGATTTCTTCAAACTCAAACAAGGACCAACACAATGCCTCCACGCTCCAACCAAGACACCTGCAATGACATCTGAAAATTTCCACCATCTCAGGCAATAACTCCAAACACAGGAACACGCCAAGGAAAAAATGCACCAGTCTCAGGAACACAAACATATGATCCTTAAGGTGGAAAAAGGCACAACAACAGCAACAAAGCACAACACGAACACAGAAACCATTCTCCAGAACAAGAAAAAACACTAGCTAGAACAACAACCAGACAACTGACTGCCCCCATCCAACTGATCATACCCACGCGATTGAAAACCAACAGCCATAACTCATGCTAAATCCATCCAATCACCCATACCTCAAAGGTATGACCATCAGTGAATTCACGTCATCACATAACCACCCATCAGCAACAAAAACAAGCACCATGTGTCAACTAGCCAAATGACAAAACACGTCCAGGTACTCCCACTGCAAGGGTACAATCCAGATGAATGCAAACAAAGAATCATCACATTGATCCAGGCATACAAAGTCCACTAATCCCTGCACATATAAATGAGTAACCATGTAGTTTCGAGGAGCATCCACATTGATATGCACAACCTGCAACCACTTGCTACACGAAAAATTTATCTCAACAGTCTTCCACAGTTCTTCCAAGGTTCCATATCTGACTAAAGAAGGAAGCACAAGAACCTTCATCTCATCACCCAAGTGACAACACATGACCACAAACAAGTGACCATTCCCGGCTCCACATACATCTAAAGTCAAGAACATTTAGGAAGAGAAAACCAGAAAAGAGAGAAACAACAAATCATAACATGTAGCATCCTCCTACAATCATTTCTAAGTGCTAGCTATGCCAAGAATGATCTTCTTCACATCCGAAAGGGAAAAGCCATAACAACACCCAACAGTTCCATGGATGTAAGCACCTCAAAGAAGATCAGACTAACCCATATAACCATCTCTTATTAGTCCTCAAAAGCACAAGGGAATACACTATGCTATCCACCTTTCAATATGAATCCTCCATAATTTTAAAACAACTCAAGATGCATATCCATGAAAAATAAAGCATATCACATATTTGAAAGCTATAATGGGAAGATACCTTTCAAATAAACTTCATTGTAGAGCAGACCAAGAGGAAAGATATGCTCCTCCAAGATATATAAGTCACCATGACTTACCTAAGAGCATTCTCCTCTATGGTCTCTGTTGAACTTGCATTCAACCAAGGTGCAGGCTACTCGGACTTTCAGCTGTAACAACACCATTCTCAAAAGAATTCCAGCCTCACCTTATTCTCCATGCATCCATGAGCACCAACAACCTGTCATCTCATGCTAACTCCAAATTGCATCACTGCAATAAACATGAAGTCCTCCAACATATGACTAGAGTACTCAAAACATAAAGAAACCCCAGACCACTGTCAAAGCTCCAAACCAAGGAACAAGAACTTATCATGACATCATGATCTACACATCCCCCTTAGGAGATACCATGTTTCAAGTGAACAAGCCATGGTCTCAAGAGAAAAGAGACATGCCAAAAATCTAAGAAAGAGTATACCATGACATTAAGCAAATAAAATCTAAACCAACATCACCTGTCAAGCACCACCAACATCTCAGCCAAAAACTAACAAAGTCCTCCATGGCTCCAAGATGTTGCACATCTTCAAATAGTGACCATGAAGATGTGAAAGAACTCTTCTGCAGCAATAGGATCTAAGAGTCCTCAAGAAGCATCTACAACACCAAAGAAGATCATTCATCACCAGGTGATGAATCCATAGTCACTGCTAAATCTCCCACCGAAACATGACACTGAGCTCTCCAAGCATCATGACCGACCACACCATCACTATCAAAAGCTTACACTAGTCAGTGTAACAAGATTTCCATGACATCATGATACACACATGCTACTGGTCCAAAACTGACTATTCAGGTACTCAAATGTCATTCCTCCTCTCATCTCAAAACAACCATGCCAATGCACAAGTGACAACAGACAAGGTCAGCTAATAGATCTGCACCACACTGTTACAACCTCGTGGATATCGACAGTCCACTTCTGAGTTGTCTCACAACAAACATGTAGGTAAGGAGCCCACAACATTGCACAACTCATGGATGCAACCAATGAAACCTACAAATCTATCATCGCACTGGAAACTGCAAAACTAAGATCATCAAAGAGAACAACCAAAGCAGACAAACATGACTCAAACACCAAATCAGCAACAGATCTGATTCGCCAATAACGTCCACAAGTCAAGCACCATAGTCTAGGAAACCAACAAGCACACCACAAGAATGTTCAAAGAGTAACTCATACCAACACTCCCATGCAGAGAAGACATCACACCTCCTTAAACCATGTCGAACTGCAACTATCTCATCTAGTCACACCCTACAAGCCAGGGTCTAGAAATAGCTGAGCAACAACTCCACAAAACCACAAGTTTTACTTGACCGTGCAAAACCTGCAAAACCACCGTGTTTCCAAAACACACATGCACCTCCATATTCACTACTCATCTGGATGACCCAAGATTTTGCACATAACCAACATAGTTAACCAGAAGAATGAAAAACATGAATATGCATCATAGAATTTTTAAGAAAATCTACATAAAACCTTCAGAGCCAAAGACATGAATCTGAACCATGCGAGTGCAAGAAATAGGTAAGCAGGAACAATAGGTCCATTTCAGACCAGTTCCAAAAACCTTTGTCATGCACAAGCATACGAGAGAGCCACGCTATACATAAGTCACAGACCACCAGGATCAACTTCATAGCCTCCATACAATCAAAGCAACAAAGAAAACGCCTTCAGTGCTAAGTCAAAACACCCAACACAAGCGCAATACTCCATGGTTGAACAACAACACAAGCATCTCCATACCACCAGGGAGCCTCTCACACAGACACCCAATATGAAGACCACGCTCTGCTGCAACACAGCCATAAGCACATCTCACGCCCTTTGCATCAGGAACATTTGCTGCGAGTCAGGAGCCTCAGACCACATTGCTACAATATGGTCAACTCCAGTCATCTCCAACGTCTTTCAAAATGTGTGTTGAATCAAAGAAGCAACTTCCACTCATCGAAGGATCAATCACCAACTGATTTCTCTAGATCTCCTCAAGCTTGCCAGGCTAAGAAATCATCACAGGAGAAATACCTAGAACTTCAATAACTAGGAGAAGCCTTTGACACCACTTGTTGGTATCATCAAGTCTTGACCTCCCTTAAAAAACTCTGATACTACTTGTTGGGGATAAGAGATCGGGTCTTTCATCATAGATCAACATCTAAGACAACAGTGCCTTAGAGATTTTAATTTTTATCACTTCAAAGACACAAACAACTATGCCATAAAGCGGAAAAAGGCACAGTAGATCCCCCATTGATCCTCTGAGAAAATTAAATGCTAAACAAATAACAGATTCAACACAAGCATAGATTCAAGACAAAATCAGACAACCATGAAAGACAAAATATGGACACACAAATATACGTGGGGAAAACCCTTTCGGGTAAAAAACCCCACCCTCCAAAACACTCAACTCACATGTATTATTCAATAACAAAAAGATTACAATACATAACCAAAGCTATGCTCTTCAGGATTTTACATCTTGTCCATCTGGAGAAGGCAAGCAACACAAAATAGAATCTTCACACAATTACAATGTCCTCATGACATACTGTGTAGATTCCCTTCAGCTCCTCACAAATGACTGTCACAGCCAGCCTCATGGCCAACCTAGCCTCTTGGCCTCCACAAGTTCACATCCTCGTAGATCTGAGAGTCTAAGTGTTCACGGTAAAATACCACTTGAACACTCTCAACCTCTCTCTCTTTGCTCATCCTCTTGATCTGACTACACACGAGATTACTATATAATCTCACACCGTGTGCTTACCTGTTCAGCCCCATCAGCAATCAACGGTCATGACGATAAGAAATTATCCACTTGCAAGCTTCAACCATTCCCTGATAATGTGCACCGCTAAATCAACATGCATTGAGCCACATAATAATTAATCGATCTTAGACATGTCCTTCAACCTCCATTTAATAATGTAGCTCAATCGCAATCAGGAAATAAACCATTTGGCCAATCAGATCTTAAAGATCTGCCACTTGTCACCATCTGATTTGTTCGTTGCTTCTAACAGTCCATCAAACCTGGTTAAGCTCGATCGGCCTAGCTCTAAGCTCACTCAAGCTCCTACCGCGTTACCGCCAAGCTTACACGACCCAACTACAGTACATCGGTGAGCTTGCCTGAGCTCATCCAACCTTCTACCTCGCTACCGTTGCCCTGTTGGACTCACCTCGCGGTATGGCGGTGAGCTTAGCTGAGCTCACCCAAGTCTTCACCAAGCCCAGACTCTGACTACACTGCGCTACCGCTGACCCTCCAATGCCTTCTTGCGCTGTGGTGATAACCGTCAGCACATACCACTAACAGTCAACTGTGCTACCGCGGGGGCCACCAGGCCACCCCGCGGTAGGGCGGTGACTGTGAGGAAGACTGCCAACGGTCTTACCATGGCCACCGCAGTGAGTCTCCTCACCACCCACGGTAAAGCGGTAACAGCATTTGTTGACCGCCAGCCATCCATCGCAACCACCGCGGCTTCCCCAAGCACCATCCACGGTAAGGCGGTAACCGTCACCAGACCGTCGCCCTTCAACCGCCAACTGCTACCACAGTCACCACGTCTACATCAAACACCGCCCACAGTATAGCGGTAGACCTTCCTTTCTAGCTTGCCACCTCTATGCCGCCAACCGCGCCACCAAAGAGCAAACTTCACGGTAAGGCGATAAGCCTTCACTCTGCCACACCGCCGCTCACCGCACAACCACACCACTAGAAGATGACCATCGTGGTGGGGTGGTAACATCGCCCAAACACAAAGAAGAGTGGCCCATGGTAAAGCGGTAAACCACACAACCGCGCCACCAAGGCAGGCCTATAACGGTATGGCGGTAAAGGCCAGAATCATGAAGAAAATGGCCAAGTCTTCAAGGAAAACTAGAATGTTGAGGCATAAACTTCCCAATAGAGTTGTGATGACAAGGATTTTGGGTGCCCCCACACCGTGTAGAGGCAATCCATTTGTTTGGAAGGCCAGTCGGTGCAAGCATCGCAGTATGTACTACTTTCATTCTCATTTTCATTTTTTAATATTTACATAATTAATGTTCAAAACTAAATTTGACGATAATGGTAATTTTGTGTTTTTACCGCTATTATCTCGATTATACCGCTATTGTCATTGATGATTTTTCCACTTTCATGAAATTTGTGTGCTATCATTTTCATTGAGCGCTATCATAAAATATGTGCGCTACTATTTACCGCTATAGAAAAAATTATGCGCTATTACTTTTTTCTTAGGAAAGTGACTACTCTTGTATAATTTGTGCACTTTTCTTCAAAATGAATGCTTTTGATAATTTAGCTGCTATTGGTAATTTTGTGCGCTATCATACAAAACAAAGTTGCTATCATAAAATTTTGCTGCTATTGTACAAAAAGTGGTTGTTATTGTCAATTTTGAATGATTTAGCTAGTTTTCTTGTAGTCTTAGGTTCATGATTTAATTTTCTTGCCAATTCTTGACATTGTGGGTTGAATGTTTGCATGCAGTTCTCAAACCGTTGTATTCTAGGGAGTGACGACCACAACAGTCGTTCAACTTTCTCACTAGTTTCTTCAAGCTAGAGAGGGACTTCTTGGATGTTGTGGGTCTACTACACATATGTTACATGCCTGAGATCCAATGCCATAGGGCGATGATTACCGCCCTGGTCGAGAGGTGGCATTCCTAGATATTATCCTTCCATCTTCCAACTAGCAAGGCAACGATCATACTAGAGGATTTTTGGAGGATTCTTCACATCCATGTTCATAGTGACCTTGTCATGTACGATGTTTGATAGGGTACCTTTTCCATGCAATGAGTGCTTCATGCTCGATGGCTATTCATTCATGGTGTCGACCCTATATCGATGGTATTAGGTGGCTTGATCATGGGGCTTGTGGTGCCCGATTGTAGAGGTAAACATTTTCCTGTCGACTAGGGCATTTGCATTGAGTGTTGGGATTAGGATGCCATTTAATTACATTCTAAACATATTTCATGTATCTCCTAAGTCCTTGGAATGTGTTGCACAACACTAGGATTAGGAAGAGATTAATTTGGGAAGAAATAAAAATTTAATTTGACATTTGTAGTTATTCCTAAATAATAGGAGCATGTGGGGATGCCTTAGGAGATCTCTTACAAAATAGAAGCACATGGGTGTCTACATGGGAAGTGGGATCCACCTTGGTTCAGTTCAGTTAACTAGTTGGTGAATTGAGTACACTTCAGAAATGCATCCCAGGTTCCTACAAAATAGGGATTTTAATTTACGCATGTTGAGTTCCTATAAAATAGGGATTAATGTTCAGTTCAATTCAATTCAATTTAGTTATGTTTCAGTTATCTTCAGTTGCATGTTAGTTAACTTTAGTGAATTGAGTTGCATGGATAGATAACAGGTGGATACATTTAGTTAACAGATGGAGGATCATTCATGCATGTTTTTTTGCATGAACCGGTGACAACTTTGTTTCAGTTAACAAAGATTAACTTGGGCCCACCTTGGGCGCCCAAGTTGGCATCTTTGAGTTACAACTATTGCATGAAAAAGATATTTTCAATGATTAGTTAAGTGGGACCCAGTTTGGGTGTCTACTTTGAGGATGAGCTTGAATGAGATATTTTTGACAACTAAGAGGTTAACACTTTAGTGTTGGGCGCCAACTTTGAGGGAGACTCTTGTTTGACTTGTGCATGCATATGAGAACTCAACTTGGCAACCCTAGACATGGATTTTCTCAAGAGGCTTTGTGAGTATATATTTGATAACTCTTATGAGTTTGTAAACAAGAATATTATCTATTATTGCAGCAATTGTATGAAAGAGTTTTGTGAGAAAATATTGCAGGTTGTGAAGAAGATTTGGTGAAGACAAAGAAGCATATCAAAGAGAATTGAATCAGTGTTATTGTAACTTATTCAAAGGTTAAATAACGCAAGCAAGACCAATTCTGGTGGAGTTTTTTCCCGAAAGGGTTTCTCCACATACATGTTGTGTCCTTTCTATTTTGTCTTATATTTCTTCTACAATCTTTTGTCTACTTTCTACAACATTAAAACTGATCTAATTCAAGATTAATCATACACAAGGAATTGCGACAAAGAATACTAAAATTGAATCTACAATTACACGGGATTTACAAATTTTAAGCTACATTTCTACTACAATTTTACCTTCATTTTCAAAATTTGGTATTAGAGCTAATGGTTGGGTAGAGTTTGGGATGCCTTTCTCTTAAAATTTTGAAGGTTTTTTGGTTGTAGTGGGAGATTTTAATATTGTGTCAATTGCTTATTTTTAAAAGTAGTGTGTTGCAGTGGGTTCTAATTCTCATTTAGATATTGAAAGGTTCAATGGATCTGCGTATGAGATGTGAAAACTAAAAATTGAAGATCTCCTTAAAGAGAGAGATTAGTGGTTAGATGTAGGTAATAAGACAAAGGCACCTACATCGATGTCAGATGAGGATTGGGCTAAGCTTGATAAGAAGCCAAGAGGAACCATAATATTATTTCTTGTTGATGTTGTTCTCTTGAATGTTTCAGATGAAAAGACTACATTTGATTTGTGGAAGAGGATAGGTGATATCTATCAAACTAAAATCTTGACTAATAAGTTGTATCTGAAAAGATAGTTATATTCTTTAAAGATGAAAGATGGTGATTTTGTTGCACATCATTTAAATTATTTTAATTTGATTATGAGTTAGTTAGCATCTATAGATGTAAAGCTAGAAGATGAAGATAAATGCATTTTGTTACTTTGTTCTTTACCAGAATCTTGGGAAAATCTAATTGTTGCTATCAATGGTGGTGGTGTAGATCCGAAGATGGACAATATAATTCCTACTCTTCTATCAGAGGAGATGAGGAGGAAGTATAAAATGGGCTCCCAAGATGCCTTGTTTGTTAGAGGTAGACCTAAGGAAAAGGAATCTAAGGTAGACAAGAAAGGAAAGGGTAAGTCCAAGGGACAGTCTAAAACCCTGGTAAGAGTAAAGTAAAGTGTTGGAATTGTGGGAAACTAGGACACGTAAAGAAGGATTGTAAAAGCAAGAAAAAAAGTTATGATGCTTCTATTGAGAAATCCTTGAATGATGGTAATGATGCATTGATTATTTCATGTAAAAATGTTAGTGATGACTCTTGGCTTATTGATTCAGGTTGCTCCTATCATATGAGTCCTAATAAGGAGTGGTTCTTAAAGTATACTGAATATGATGGAGCCAATGTCTTCTTTGGAGATAATAGCACAACAAAGATTGTGGGAAAAGGAGAGGTAAAGTTGTGTTTCAGTGATGGTAGGGTTAACACCATTAATGATGTTTTACATATTTGAGGACTTGCTAGAAATCTACTTTCTATATCTAAGTTTAATGATTCTAGAATGCATGTGACATTTGATAAAAGTGGTTGCATATTGGTGAAAGGGAATATGGTGGTTGCGAAAGGATCTCAGATTGGGACTTTGTTTAAGCTAAATACCTCCAATTTGAATAAATCAGCCAATGTAACTGAAATTGAAAATACATGTATGTTGTGGCACCATAGACTGGGCCACATAGGTGAAAAAGGTCTTAGGACCATTCTTAATAAGGAATTGGTTGATGGTATTCCTGATTATAATATTAAGAAAAATGATTTTTGCGAGCATTGTGTGTTTGGAAAGCAATCTAGATCTTCATTTCCTAAAGGAAAAAATAAAGCTAAAAGATTATTAGAGATTATTCACTCAGATGTTTTGGGTTTTGTGGATATTGACTCTATTGGAATATTTAGATATTACGTCACTTTTATTGATGATGTCTCAAGATACACTTGGATCTATTTTATGCATAAAAAATCTGATGTGTTTAATAAGTTTAAAGAATTTAAGGCTTTAGTTGAGAAACAATTAGATCATAAGATAAAAGTGTTGAGATCAGATAATGGTGGTGAATATTTTTCTATAAAATTTGAAGATTATTGTAAACATGCAGGAATTGTGAGACATAAAACTACTCCATATACACCACAACAAAATGGAGTAGCAAAGAGGATGAATTGAACCTTAATGGAAAGAGCTAGGAGCATGTTAAGTAGTGCTAAGCTAGATCGGTGCCTTTGGGTTGAGGTTGTATGCACTTCTTGTTATTTAATCAATGGATCTCCTAGTTCATCTATTGAAGATAAAACCCATTATGAAATGAGGTTAGGTAGGAAGCCTAGTGTTGCACATTTAAGGATCTTTGGTTGTGAGGATTTTGTTCACGTGCCTAAAGAAAAGCGATCTAAGTTGGATCCAAAAGCACATAAATGCATATTTATAGGTTATGGTGAAAATGTAACAGGTTAAAAGCTTTGGAATCCTCTAAACCTAAAAAATTACTTTGTCAAGAGATGGGATTTTTAGGGAATTTAGAGCTTATTCAGGAGAAGAACAACCAAAAGAGAAGGATACTTCTCGAATAGTGCATTTTGAGGAAAATACTGAGAAGCAAGAAGATGCACATGTTGAAGAACAACTGGATGGATTGGATGAGGAGAGTTCACAAAGTTTTGAGATAGATTCTCATGATGAGCATATTGAGGAAGAGGTTGAAACCCCATTGAGAAGATCCACAAGACAACGAAATCTCGTTGATAGGTATAGCCCACCTGATTTATGTTGTATATTTGCTTTGTTGAGTACTAATGATGAGCCTATATCTTATAGGGAAGTTGTGTCTTCGGATGAGAAAAAGCTTTGGACACAAGCTATGCACGAGGAAATGATTTCTTTGAATACTTGTGACACTTGGTATTTTGAGAGTTTTCCCAAAGGAAGAAAGGCCATTGGTTGTAAATGGATCTTTAAAAAGAAAATTGGAGTAGATGGTAATCTTGAAAGGTACAAGGCTATATTAGTAGCCAAGGGCTACTCCCAGAGAGAGGGAGTTGACTTTAATGAAATCTTCTCTCCTATTGCTAAATTAACTTCTATTAGATTCCTTTTATCTATTGTTGTTGCTTTTGATTTTGAGATAGAGCAAATGGATGTGAAAAATGCTTTCTTGCATGGGGATCTTGATGAGGAGATTTATATGAGGCAGCCTGATGGTTTTGTTGTAAAAGGAAAATAAGAATTGGTTTTCAGGTTAAAGAGATCTTTATATGGATTGAAACAGTCACCGAGAATGTAATTCCAAAAGTTTGATGCTTTTGCAATTAAAATTGGTTATGTTAGGAGTGAGGAAGATCATTGTGTTTACATAAAAATAATTGATGATAAGCTTTTAATTATTATCTTGTATTTTGATTACATGTTGTTTATTGGTAACAACAAGGTCATGATCAAAGAATTGAAAGCACAACTCTCTAACACATTTGAGATGAAAGATCTAGGGGCTGCAAAATATATCCTTGGTATGGAGATTAGCAAAGATAGAGGAAACAAAAAGCTTTTCTTAAGTCAAAGAAACTATGTTGATACTATTTTGAAATGGTTTAACATGCATGATAGTAAACCAATTAATATTTCTTTAGCAGTTGGCACGAAGTTAAGTTTAGACATGAGTCAAAAATATGATTTTGATTGTGAGGAAATGCTTGAGATTCTTTATCCTAGTGCAGTTGGTAGTTTGATGTATGCAATGGTCTGTACAAGACCAGATATAGCCCAAGCAGTGGGAGTTCTAATTAGGTTTATCTCTAACCTTGGTAAAGAACATTGGACTTATGTTAAGAGGGTGTTTAGATATTTATGAGGTACTTCTAATTACTGTTTGGTTTATCATGGTGCTAATGATATTGATATTATGCGTAGATCATTGGACATACAGGGTTTTGTTGATTCAAATTGGGCAAGAGACCTGGATAGTCGGAGGTCAACAAGTGGTTATGTGTTTACTTTGTTTGGAGCTACGGTTAGTTGGATGAGTAAGACACAACCCACGGTTGATCTGTCTACCATAGAAGCAAAGTACATGGATGCTACACATGCCTCCAAAGAGGCAGTTTGGTTACAGAGATTTGGGAAGAATATTGGTTTTAATTGCAAGAAAATTAAACTTGAATGTGATAGTCAAAGTGTTATTTGTTTAGCCAAAAATCCTATGTATCATGCTCGTACTAAGCATGTTGATGTGCAGTATTACTTTGTGTGAGAAATGATCGAGAGTGGGAAGGTATTGATTGAGAAAGTTGACACTTTGGTCAATGTTGTAGATTATCTTACGAAACTGGTTCCTACAAAAAAGTTCTCGTAGTGTAGGAAGGTCATTAGCCTTGAATCTTGTACTTGATTTATAATAATGATTCCTTGTTTAGAATAATTTCAATGTATAATGTCAAGTGGGAGAATGATGGGATTAGGATACCATTTAATTGCATTCTAAAAATATTTCATGTATCTCCTAAGTCCTTGGAATGTGTTGCAAAACACTAGGATTAGGAAGAGATTAATTTGGAATGAAATAAACATTTAATTTTATATTTGTAGTTATTCCTAAATAATAGGAGCATGTGGGGATGCCTTGAGAGAGCTCCTACAAAATAGGAGAAAATGGGCGCCTACATGGGAGGTGGGATCCACCTTGGTTCAATTAACTATTTGGTGAATTGAGTACACTTTAGAAATGCATCCTAGGTTCCTAAAAAAATAGGGATTTTGATTTATGCATGTTGAGTTCCTATAAAATAAGGATTAATGTTCAACTCGACTCAATTTAGTTCAATTCAGTTTAGTTCAGTTTAGTATAGTTTAGTTTAGTTGTGTTTCAGTTATCTTTAGTTGCATGTTAGTTAACTTCAGTGACTTGAGTTGCATGGACATGTAGCAGGTGGATACATTCAGTTAACAGATGGAGGATCATTCATGCATATTGTTTTGCATGAATCAGTGACAAATGTGTTTCAGTTAACAAAGATTAATTTGGGCCCAACTTGGGCGCCCAAGTTGGAATCTTTGAGTTACAACTATTGCATGGAAAATATATTTTCAATGATCAGTTAAGTGGGACCCATTTTGGGTGCCTACTTTGAGGATGATCTCGAATGAGATATTTTTGACAACTAAGAGGTTAACACTTCAGTGTTGGGTGCCAACTTTGAGGGAGATTGTTGTTTGACTTGTGCATGCATATGAGAACTCAACTTGGCAACCCTAGGCATGGATTTTCTCAAGAGGCTTTGTGATTATATGTTTGATAACTTATGATTTTGTAAGCAAGAATATTATCTATTATTGAAGTAATTGTATGAGACAGTTTTTTGAGAAAATATTGCAGGTTGTGAAGAAGATTTGGTGAAGAACAAGGAAGCATATCAAGGAGAATTTAATTAGTGTTATTGTCACTTATTCAAAGGTTAAATAATATAAACAAGACCAATTCTGGTGGAGATTTTTCTTGAAAGGGTTTCTCCACGTACATGTTGTGTCATTTCTATTTTGTCTTATATTTCTTCTACGATCTTTTGTCTACTTTCTACAACATTAAAAATGATCTAATTCAAGATTAATCATACACAAGGAATTGTGACAAAGAATACTAAAACTGAATCTACAATTACATAGGATTTACAAATTTTAAGCTACATTTTTACTACAATTTTACCTTCATTTTCAACATTTGGTATCAAAGATAATGGTTGGGTAGAGTTTGGGATGCCTTTCTCTTAAAAGTTTGAAGGTTTTTTGGCTGTAGTGTGTAAATTGCTGATTTGTAAAAGTAGTGTGTTGCAATGGGTTCTACTTCTCGTTTAGATATTGAAAGGTTCAATGGATCTGTGTATGAGATGTGGAAACTAAAAATGGAAGATCTCCTTGAAGAGAGAGAGATTAGTGGTTAGGTGTAGGTAATAACACAAAGACACCTACATTGATGTCATATGAGGATTGGGCTAAGCTTGATAAGAAGGCAAGAGGAATCATAAGATTATGTGATGCGATTACAAACAAAACACACAACTACAAACTTTCTGGAAACTCTTGCAGCATCGATACCTTCTCACTTTGCTCACCAACAAAACAATAAACCAGAAACAAAGAGAGATACAATGGGAAAGTAAACACGCATACACTAAATGTTCTAAATATTAACATGCCAAAAACCATACATATTTTAAATGGCTCTCTGGCCGAACAATTTCTTCTCCTCTCATTACTCTCTTTTCCTATTCCCCTCGTAGATGCACTCTATCTTTTCTCTCTATCCTTTCAACACAAATGAACATGCCTTTAAATAGGCTCATTACAAATAGTTGGTTACAACTACCATAACGAAATTACATGCAACCTTTGGCCACTACGTGCAAAGGCAACACTTCGGCCACACCCTTACCATTTCTAATTTTAGAATTTTTACACTGAGTGGGTGGTGGGACAACCACCAACCCACACATGCATACGCGGTTACAAACAGAAATGGACACCCCCTCTCCCAATAAATTCGGAATTTTACTAGAGGTGCTCTGCACCATACAAACAACCAACAAAAAAAATATTTCCAATCTCTGGAAATGCACCAGCAACACAAAGCTTCTGAAACTCTCCTGGCGTCAGCTGCACTCGTCAATCTTCATTCTTCGATAACTGGAATGGTGATAGACGCCCATGAGTGGAGTTCTCCTCAGGTTTTGACTTCCTGTCAATGGAGTATCTTCAGGTTGCTGCTTTTAGTATCTCTCAGCTCCATCACGCTCAAGGCTGCATCGACCTACCAAAACCAATACCATCCATCTTACCCAATCAAAAGACTCTGGTGATGCACCTACCACCCTCTCTTAGTGGTTTCTTTGGGCACCCTACTCCAGGCATGTCTCTATTGGAGAATGGTCAACACAAACCTCTCTTGTCTACCCACAAACTCTTTCAGGAACTTCTTTCCTACTTGCAGCTAGATGGTCCGAGCACACCTATGCAGTGATAGAAAACTCTCAATCTTCGCCAGACCTTTCGCTGGCTCTGATACCATTCTGATGCGGTTACAAACAAAACACACAACTACAAACTTTCTGGAAACTCCTGCAACATCGACACCTTCTCACTTTGCTCACCAACAAAACAATAAACCAGAAACAAAGAGAGATACGATGGGAAAGTAAACACGCATACACTAAATGTTCCAAATATTAACATGCCAAAAACCATACATATTTTAAATGGCTCTCTGGTCAAAGGCCAGAGAGCCCGATTTCTTCTTCTCTCGTTACTCTCTTTTCCTATTCCCCTCGTAGATGCACTCTATTTTTTCTCTCTATCTTTTCAACACAAACGAACATGCCTTTAAATAGGCTCATTACAAACAGTTGGTTACAACTACCATAACGAAATTACGTGCAACCTTTGGCCGCTACGTGCAAAGGCAACACTTCGGCCACACCCTTACCATTTCTAATTTTAGAATTTTTACACCGAGTGGGTGATGGGACAGCCACCAACCCACACATGCATACGCGGTTACAAACAAAAATGGACACCCCCTCTCCCAATAAATTTGAAAGTTTACTGGAGGTGCTCTGCACCATTATGTCTTGTTGATGTTGTTCTCTTGAATGTTTCAGATGAAAAGACTACATTTGATTTGTGGAAGAGGATAGGTGATATCTATCAAACTAAAAGCCTGACTAATAAGTTGTATCTGAAAATACTGTTATATTCTTTAAAGATGAAAAATGGTGATTCTATTGCACATAATTTAAATTCTTTTAATTTTATTATGATTCAATTAGCATCTATAGATGTAAAGCTAGAAGATGAAGATAAATGCATTTTGTTACTTTGTTATTTACCAAAATATTGGGAAAATCTAATTGTTGCTATTAGTGGTAGTGGTGTAGATATGAAGATGGAAAATATAATTCCTACTCTCCTATTAGAGGAGATGAGGAGGAAGTCTAAAATGGGCTCCCAAGATGCCTTGTTTGTAAGAGGTAGACCTAAGGAAAAGGAATCTAAGGCATACAAGAAAGGAAAGGGTAAGTCCAAGGGATGGTCTAACACCCCTGGTAAGAGTAAAGTGTTGGAACTGTGGGAAACCAGGACACATAAAGAAGGATTGTAAGATCAAGAAAAAATTTATGATGCTTCTACTGAGAAATCCTCAGATGATGGTAATGGTACATTAATTATTTCATGTAAAAATGTTAGTGTTTGTCAGAGATTGTGTATCACCATTGAGCAACTAAATAGAGTAGGGCATGATGGGAAACAAGGTGATCAGCAACATCGAGATCAACCTCATCAAGACCAACAGGAACCTGAAGGTCCTCCTCCATAGATGGATGCATCACCAGTGGCCTAGATTGCATAGTTGACCGCAGATAGGGATGTCTGTATTATAGAGCAAGATGTAGAGATTGCTCAGAGGCAGGCTACCGAGGCCTAGGTTGTTGTCATCATTATAGAGGGATAGATTTTTTCAAGAGAGAGATGCCTTGAGGTAGGAGCTAGCTACTAAGCTTCAATTGAGATTAGCTATAGATATTTCATTGGATTCCTCTAAATTCCCATGGCTCAGTATTAGGCTGAGCGAGATCGGCTAAAACAACAATGTACTTACTACCAGACATTATATGAGGCCTTTATTCTGAGGGCTCAGAAACACCCGCACTTCAAAGAGCCTAGTGTATAGATAGGTGCAAATTCTCGAGGATAGTCTGTGAGATAGCCTCATCAATCTCCTGTGATCCCGCAATTATCTCCTCATCAAAGCTAGCAACCACATGGATCCCCATCGCAAGACGACCAATAATGTTGAGTTTTACTTGATTTGATATGTTGATGTTTATTGTATCAGAGACTTGTGTAGACATGATATTTTGTATATACATTCACTGGCCCAACTGAGGCCTCGTATATATATATATATATATATATATATATATATATATATATATTGTAGATTTGGATATCACACATGTTACTTGATGATGTATGTGAAATTCTCATTTTTGATGATATATGATATATACCATGCTTTGATGTGGATTATCATGTGTTATGAGATGCTTATGGATGCTTATATGTGTTGTTGATTTATGATTATATGATCACGTTTTTGTACTTTTTTGATGCACTTATATGATATGGATGGATGTATGATTCATACATGTATGCGAGGATGATAATATATGTTGAAGGTGATGGATGATGATATATGATGTATGTGATGGATGATGATATATATGATGTATGAGATGGATGATTATATACATGATGCACATGATGGATGATGATATATGATGTATGATATGTACTGAAATTTTTTGTAGATGCAGGATGCATGTAGTACTGATGATGTTGTGATGCATGTGGAGCTGTTAGTTAGAAGAAGTGTTTGTATGATGAATAGAACATTGGTGTTGTTAGTCATTGATGAGTTCACTTTTTCTTTCATAGAGGCTTTATATTTTTTATCAATCCTTATTGATGTAGCAAACAAACACAATGCACCGTGGTATTAATAATCAAGGTGGCTTTGTATCAATTGTGTGGACTTTGACTCTACAAACAAACAATATTCTTGCTCATACCAGACATACGAAAACCATGTTAGAGTGTATGGGTGAGAAGTTTCTTAACCTTTCGAATTAGTTACACAAAGAGGTATGGAGCAACTAACATGCAACTAGTAGACGAATTTCCTCAAAACGACTTTCACACACACAAAAAAAAAGTATTTGCCATGGTAGTATCACAAAAATATCTAACAAATAGAATAAATAGAAATTGATGATCAATATCTCCATTCCTTCCTCTCTAAATCATTATGGATATCATAAAGAGATCCTAGGAATGTGGTATTTAAGATAAATAAAAAAAATAAGATCATAAAAGGATAAACAATGCTACAGTATCACTTGCCATAACTGTTTGATGTTTCAAGATGTTATCCATTAGTGATGTCTATTGTAGGAAAATTTTATCCATTAAGATATACGTTAGGATGTTGATGATGAATTATCGATAGGGAGGTAGATACTACTTTGGAATTTTTGCAGTTTGAAAGTGATCCAGTCATTTCAATCTTTACTTTGGAAGTTTTGATTTTGATGTTTGTTTTTCCTGTTGATTGCTTTGTCAAAGGTTGAAGGTGATGATTTGTTTATTATGAATGGAAAGTTTATTACTGATATGTGATAATGGAGACAAGACCTTCTGTGATTTTCTGATTTATTTGATATTTTTTTTGGTGTTTTTTGAGAAATTTAAAGTCAAATAGGGGGACCTAAAGGGACTGACCTAGTGCCATAGCGGCTAATCAAATATTAGCCTTGCCTACGTGATGAACACAAAGACATCGTAGTTTGAATATATTGTGTGATACTAATTTTGGTGTTTTCTATATTTTGTGAATGTTTTCTTTTTGTTTTGGGGGACTAACCTAGGGCCTCGGGGGCTCATCAGTGATGACCTTGCTTACGTTGTACATGCAAAGGCTCATAGTTTGCTTATTTGATAAGAGTATGTTTTTTACTTTTCTAATTTTTTTGAATGTTTTTGGATTTTTTACTAAGTTTAAAGACCATGACAGACACCTAAAGGGATTGACCTAGTGCCTCAGGGTCCAATCAAAGAGTAGCCTTTCCTATGTGCAAGCTTAGAGACAACGTAGTTCAACTATATTGAGTAACACTTTTTCTTTGGAGTTTTCTATGTTTGAATGTTTTATTTTTATTTTGGGGGACTAACCTAGGGCCTCAGGGGATCATCAATGATGGCCTTTCCTACATTGTGCACGTAGAGGCTCGTAGTTCATTTATTTGATAAGAGTATGTTTTGACTTTTTGGATTTTTTGAATGTTTTTGGATTTTTGACTAAGTTTAAAGACCACGATGGACACCTAAAGGGATTGACCTAGTGCCTCGAGGAATGATCAGATATTAGCCTTAGCTACATGCAAGCTCAAAGATAACGTACTTCAATTGTTTTATTTAAAGTATAAAAATGTTTTTGGGATTTTGATGTTTTTGACTTTGTTTTATTTTTTGAATGTTTTTTATTTTTTGATAGTTTTTGACACTAATGGGATGAAAAAGGATCCAATCCGCTACCAGTTTCGAGAAGTTTCCCCCAATTTGGGACAAGATTATGTTTATTACAGGAGATGGATTTTGATGGTGCAGTAAGGTTCAACACTTGATCAGTCATTGAACCATGGTTGGTTGCACATTTTATTATGGGACGAATGGAGTGAATGCTATAGAAATGGTGATAGATATAGTTGTAGGATTTATTCAAACGTAGTGCTTGTTTACCATGTTTTCACTACGGTACTTGTCTTAGAAGCGCCACAAGGTGGTTTTCACTTACATGAAATTTTATTTCTCTTTACTATTTTTTATTTTTTATTTTTTTTTGCTTTTTTAGCTTTTTTTCTTTGGATATTGTGATGTGCTCAAGTATAAAACTTTTTGAGATGGTTGTCATTCAGAGGTTCAGCTAAAGGTTCTCCTTAAGGAGTATCCAACTGATAAGCTCCAGATCCATAGCTTGTTGTTATGATGAAGGAACCTAACCAATTTGGTTCAAACTTACCCTTCCCCTTCTGATTTAGCTAGATAAGTATTATCTTTCAGTACCAAGTCACCATCATGAAAGTTTTTGTTCTTGATCCTCTTGTTATAGCTTTTCTTGAGCCGATTCCGATAAACCTAGAGATGGTTTAACGTGCTCAAATGTGTTTCATCTAGAATTTATAACTCATTCAGTCTAGACACCTAATATTCCTCATTATTGACCATGCCTTTCAAGGATACTCGCAATGATGGGATCTCACCTTCGATAGGTAGGATCACTTCTAATTCATAGACCAAGGAAAAAGGTGTGGCACCCATAGGTGTGTGAATGCTGGTTTGGTAAGCCCATAAAGCTGGATTTAGTTGCAAATGCCAATCATGGTTGACATCATCAACAATATTTTTTAGTATTTTCAGAATGGTTTTATTGGATGCTTCAGCCTAACTATTTCCTTGGGGATAGTATGGGATCAAGAATCAGTGTTAGAAAACTTTGAACAAAGATCATGAACATTTTGGTTCTTGAATGGGGTTTTATTATCTATTATGATTGCTTACGAAATTCCATATCGATAGATTAAATAATTCAAGACGAACTTGGATATTTGTTTCCCAGTGATGTAGAGTAGAGGGATAGCCTCTATCCACTTTGTAAAGTATTTAGTTACAATGATAATGAACTTGTGCCCATTAGGTGAAGCAGGAGATATATTTCCTATTAAGTCTAATCCCCACTGTGAGAAAGGCCATGGTGTAGATATAGGTCATAGCTCTTGTGCTGGTGCATGAACAAGATCATTGTGTTGCTGACATTGGCGACACTTCCTTGAGTAACGAATGGATTCCTCCTCCATTGAGGGCCAATAATACCCTATTCTAAGTAATAAAATTATTAGATTAGGTCCACTAAAATGATACCCACAAACACCTTTGTGCACTTCTTCTAAACAAACTTTCACTTCATCCACATTAAGACATCAAAGTAATGTACCATCTAGACTCCATCTGTATAGGGTATCTCCTAAAATGGTGAATTAGGATGTTCTACAGACAAAGGTTTTCTTTTGGTTTATTGTTAAGTCAGAGGGTATGATACCATGTTGTATATAGGCAAACGTATCTTGATACCAAGGTGAGTTAGGACCAACAACATCACATAAAATTTTTGATTTTGGGATATCAAATGTCGGTTTATAAGTAGTTGCTCCACAAGGAATTCATATTTGGGAATTTTTTGGGGAATGTCGAGGAGAGAACCTATTGTTGTCTTAGAATTATTTTCCTTATTGTTGATTCTAGGAACCCATTCAAAGGTGATGATGATAAAGTACTATTTGAAACCATCCACCATTCTTTTATTTGTCCCTAGCTTGTCATACTTCATTTGGTATTCATCATTTACCTGCCTTCTTACCAGTTGGGAGTCTCCATAGACTTGTAGTTCATTTATCCTCCATTCTACGACCATATTTAGTCCAATGATGAGTGCTTCATATTCAAAAATGTTGTTAGTACATGGAAAGGTGATCCTATAAGCCTTGGGTATGCTATCTCCCTAAGGTGTGATAAATAGGACACTAGCCCTTGAGTTGTGTTGACTGTGTGATCCGTCAAAGTATAAGGTCCAACAACTAGATTGATCAGTTAAAAGTATGCTTTCATCTAGAAATTCTATTACTAGAGGCTGATGATATTCCATCAGTGCATCTTCTAGTTGATCTGCTATTATTTGTCCCTTTATGCCTTTTTTGTCAGTGTATTCTATATCAAAATCACTAAGTATCATTACCCATTTAGTGATCCTCCATGTTAAAGTTGCCTTTGCCAATAGGTACTTTAAGGGATCCACTTATGATATCAGTTTTACTTGCATGTTTAATATGTAGTGTCTTAGCTTCTATTTTGCAAAGATGATAGATCTATACATGCTCTTTCTATGGGTGTATAGTTTAATTCATAACCCACCAGAGTTCGACTGATATAGTACACTACTCTTTACTTGTTATTGTCATCCAGTTGCACTAATAGTGCTATCAAAGTTTCAAGTGTTGTAGATACATTTAGGATCATTGCCCTATCCTGAATTGGTGGCATTAACACTGAAGGCATGAGAAAATAATCCTTGATGTGTTGGAAAGCCTAATCACATCTACCAACCCATTTGAATGTTATGTCTTTGTGTAACAAATGGGTGAATGGATGGAACTTGTCTACTAACTATGTGATGAATATCCTGATGGACTATATCTTGCCTTATAGACTTTAGAGTATTTTCAATGATTTTGGAGGAGGCATTTCTAGTATAGCTTTTCCCTTGGCAGGATCCACCTCGATGCCTCTTCTTGATACAATGTAACCCAATAGTTTTCTAGATGTCACATCAAATACACACTTCTTTGGGTTGAGGTGTAGGTTGTATTCTTCTAACTTGTAAAATACCTTGGCTAGGTTAGCCAAATGATATTTTCTTTTGATGGATTTTTCTAATACGTCAACCAAATAATCCTCCATAGTGATATGCAACTGTGAGATGAGGATTGTCACGGTGGAACGATTACACTTGATCCATGATGAATTGAAGCATAATTGAGCCAAGCATATTTGCATCTACAAACAAGATCATTCAAAATTGAAATTTAAACTAAGCATTTAATTGAAAATGAAAGCTACAAACTACACCAAAAACTATTAAATTCCTAATCTAACCCATCTGAAACTTATCTTGTTTTGGAATTTGTTTCGCGTTGATGTGAAACGATGACCCTTTCCCAATCCCATGATTAGTGAGCCTGTTTTAGTCAATTCTATGGAAGAGAATCGATGAAACCTTTGTGATAAAATGGATTAAAACACGATTTATGCTAATTAAACATGATATTATGCTAAAATGATCTAATTATGCAATTTCTAAGCTACTCTAAGCTAAAATTATGCTAAAATATGAAAACCCTAATTCATATATAAACTAAGATGGATGAGTGGAACTCATTAATGGATGCTCTAAGCTATTATGCAATGAAAATAAACTAAAACTAGTTAAAAGTGAGTAAAATATGGGTGTGGATGCAATTTATTTCAACAACATAAGTTTGCAATTGAAAGATGGATGAGATTCAACAACATAAGTTTGCTTTGAAAAAGATGGATCCATTTGTCTCCAAAAAATGACCTATTTATAGGAGATAAAATGAGAAATGGAGGGTTGAGATCGAAAAGCTTAATCAACGTTTCAAGATGGAGGAAAAGAGGAGACATGAATCAAGGATTCTCATCGATGGATGAGAATGCAAGATCGCATGGATCAAGGAAAGGATCGAGGGTTCACATTTGCCTCAAACAAACACACTTTTGACTTGCACACGCAGGTCAAGGGTAACTTGTTCAAAAGGTTAAAAGAACCTTGTAACTCAAGTTACAAGGTAACTTGCATTTGAAGCCAAGTGAAAATATCCTTTTTCAAATGATGGAGGAATAAGAATATTCTTTTGGAATATTCCTATGGGTGAGGAAAAAAGCATTTTGCAAATTAAAACAAAGCTATAATTGTGCAAAAAGGGGATAAGGAATATTCCCTTTGATTGGAGGAAAGTTAGATTAATTACTAATTAAATAAAGTTTAATCACACAATTAGGGGATTTGGAGGAATAAGGTGATTTTCATTAAATTAAACAATTTAATGAAAGGAGAAAGGTGAAATGACATTTAATTAAACAACTTAGGGTTATTTAATTAAATCAAAAGACTTGGGGAATTAAATTAGATATGTTGATTTATTTAATTTAATTTGATTAGATGAAATGTTAGCATGAAAGGGGGTGAATTAACCTGATTTAATAAATTAGATTAATAGACGAAAATGACATAATTAATTAAATAGCTAGACTAATTTAATCAATTAAGCAAAAAGAGGATGGGTTTCAAAGGAAATAATGTTAGTAAACCTATTTCGAGTGCATGATACCATTCAGGGCATTTTTCAGCGTCTACATTTTGCCCCTCTTTGAAGCGAGGTACCTGTTGCTTTGGTTCAAAGAATAACGCTCCTCGAATGGAAATTGTTGTCCAGATCAAAAAATAATTTTTTTCTAATTTTTAGATGCCCCAACGGAAGGATAAAGCTAACTCCCTGCCCCCTTGAGAAATTGGGTAGAAATTTTGAATTTTGGGTTCATTTCTCGAGAAAAGTTGCCCAAGGGATTCAGAAAGGCTCCGGGATGCAAGAATTATGCCAAGAACACAAAAAATGATGCAAAATTAGGTCTAGTTTGGAAAAATTGGTGAAGGTGATGATAAACTCAGTTTAAATGTGAAATTAGGGCAAAAACCCTAATTTTCTAGCTTAAATAAGCCAAGAAGGGTCATTTCCAATTCATTTGTGCATTCACACTTAAGAGATTCTTGCGATTTAGAGCTCTGACCCTTCGACAAAATGGCATGCCAAGAGCTTTCCAGGCACATCTTCGATCGAGTTTGAGAGTTCCAACGGCCTTTAAGTATAGGACCACCGGTATGTGATTCAAAACCTAATTTGAAATTTTAATTTTTGATGCATTTACAACGCTTTAAAGTTTAGATTATGGTGGTGTCGCTATATAGTGACGCTCAATCTAAATATGGTGACGCCCAAATCAATTATAGCGATGCATACTTTCTCGATTTAAAGTTAGGCTTTCCATTTTTTAAATGGCGACGCAAGCTTGTTTGGTGATGCACTTGCCGATTTAGAAATTAGGGTTAAGGTAGGCCAAAAGTTAAATCACGACATCGTATTGTTTGGTGATGCATATTCTGATTTGAACTTTTAAATGCATCGGGCGTCATTATTTGAAATTTGAATATAGTGACACATTTATGATTGTTGAGCTGAAAATTTCAAATAAATTCAAATTTTGATGATTTCCT
The DNA here is from genome assembly GCA_007115665.2 of Sequoiadendron giganteum. NCBI lineage: Eukaryota > Viridiplantae > Streptophyta > Pinopsida > Cupressales > Cupressaceae > Sequoiadendron > Sequoiadendron giganteum. The sequence continues at coordinate 517,631,438 of CM021102.1, forward strand.
GACACTGTACGCTTCATGGATGCAGGGTATTATCCCACCATTGATGTCGAGGGAGTACAAGCCCATTGTACTAGAGAGATTAGATGATCTATCAGAGTTGCGCTAGGAGCACCTGGGAGAGCTTGGTTTGTGGTATGGTGCATATGCCCCAGTGATTAGGACACATCTGGTGATGATGACCACTCTGTGCGAGAGATGGCACATCAAGACCTCATCCTTCCACCTTTTAATAGGTGAGGTGATAGTTACCTTGGAGGACGTGTGGCAAATTCTATACTTACCGATTCACGATGATCGTATGATTCACGATGATCGTATGATTTACGATGTTGACGTTGGACTTGATGCCTACCATGAGGTGATGGAGATGGAGGATATTGTGTTGGTGACATATCAAATCGACCTCAAGTCATACAGAGGTCATGTGCCCAGCTTTAGATTGATTATCACAGCCATTATTTTAAGGTTGGTGGCCCCAGACAGACGCAACAGAGGATTCAACCTAGTATGGGGCTTGGTGTGGCATCGTATGTTGCATAGGAGGACACTCTTTACATGGGGGCTCATGATGCTAGCCTCTGTATACCATGATTTGCATGATTTTTTCTATTGTGACGGTAGGGCAATTGGTGCAGGGGTGACTCTACTACATATTTGGGCATGGGAGCACATTGCATTGCTTCGACCGATTGTTCAGATGGCAGACGTCGAGCTAGATGATCTTGTCATTTAGTGGTATATGGTGCCATTACTTTGAGGCACATTGGACAGATTGGGCTCCTGTATGTCACGTCTCTAACTTTGGTGATGCCTATTTTTGCTTTATGTGGTTTCATTAAATGACAAAATGTGTGTGTGGTAGATTAAATGATAACTAATGTGGTGTTTTGAGAAATGGAATATGAAAAAGTGGTTTTAATTTTGTGAAAATTTGAAGTGAATGGAATATCATTTTATTTTGAAAGTGATGTAAAATAGAAAGGTGGTAATTAGAATTAATGAATTATGATGGATTTGATTTAGAATTAATCAATTATGTTGATTCAAATATATTTTATCTAGATACTAATCTTGTTTTGGGTGCCTGAGTGTACTTGAGCTGTAGGTTGTCAAAGACCAGGGGCGTGGCTATGGTAGAGGAGATTAGCTTCTTGGCAACGTAAAACATGAATGGTTCTCTCAATCACACACAAAGCACTTAGTGTCATATAGATGCATTTAACGTTTAGTTTAGATGATTGTTTTATTGTTAATATTTTAAAATGGTTAATTAAATTAATGACAATGAAATAAAACTATAACGAAACAAAAGAATTAATTCTAATTCAATTTTAGATTTTTATTTATGCAAATACATGATAATGTTTGGTTAAATTAGAATAACTATTTTAATTATTTTCAATGGAATATTATTTCTTAATTATTATTTGGAATAGATATCCCATTCAAAACTAGAAGCTATCTATATATATATTGCTTAATAATGGTAAATATTACTTTCCCAATTTAAAAATGACATTTCCTTATTATTTATTGTGGACAATTACTTAATTGAAACTAAAATAGAATTCCTATTATTATTCAACAAAGATAAATATTGTGAATGAAAAAGCAAATATTTATTTTTAATTTATCTTCAATTTCAAGATTAGGGTAAAAGGAATACAAGAAAGGAAATCTTTAAAGGAAGGAGAGGAGTGACGAAAACACATATAGCTGGTGATCTTTCTTGATTTCTCAAGAAAATAATTAACTAAAAAGAAGTATCAGAAAGGAATTTTCTTGAGTACAGTAGATTAAAAATAACAACAATAAGTAGAGAAAGGGAGGAGAAATAAGAAGAGGGAAGGAATTTATAGAAGGAGACTTCCAGGAAAACAAATCAGGAAAAGAGAAGAATCCAAAAGGGTAATTCAATTGGAAGCAATTTCTTCGGGTTCTTAATCTCTTCTGTTGTCTTTAGTTTTTAAGTATGAGCATAGTTAATTGCTTCGTGAAATATCTTGAGAATTATTTGTGCATGTTTACTGTAGTTGGGTGATTGTTGTATGAAATTCACGTCTATGGTTGTGCATTCTGAACAATATCTCTTATTTTAAACTATACCTAAATATATATATATATATATTGGAGATGCATATATATATATATATATATACATATATCTTATGAAAACCTTTGTATTTTATATTTTATGATTGGAGATTTCTAGAGATTCATTTAATTAAATCTATAAGATTGTGAAAATGATAAATGTTTAACGACATACATATATATATATATATACTATGTTGTATACATACACACACACAAACACATATATATGTGTATATATATATTTAAATGAATTGTGCATACTTATGTATCGAACCCCATTGTTTTTCTGTTTGAATCACTATTTTTTTTATTGGGAAATAGTATTAGTGTTGTGGGAGACAGGCTTCCCCAGCCGCACCCTCTCCATGGGGAAGGACTGTGCTATGGGGGGAAACACTCTCCACAAGAAGCGCCTTCCCATGGGAAGGCCGACATCCTTCTCCCAGTCGTCCCCTCCCCTTCCCTCTTAGCACTAGTAACCCTATGCTGGTACCTGGAAAGGTAAATTTGCCTCTGCATTTTTTATATAGAGTTCGAATTAAATGTATGAATATATATATGTATGTATGTATGTATGTATATGTACTAATATTTATTGGTTATTAAGATTTTTTCAATGCTCAGAACAATCTATTTTATGTAGGTTATTCTTCCTACAATTGTTAGTTTCTGGAAGTATCTGGGTATACTTAGATAAATATGTATATATAAAAATTAATATATACTCAATGCAAACACAAGAATAGAAACTATGAGAACAAGATAAATTCTGAAAGGAATAGATGTCACAATCAACCAATAGATATATTTTCTATGAGTTCACTTCAACTTAAGTCTAATTTATGAGAATCTATTTTTCCTATTTTTATATATATTTACACATAAACTCCAATATAAAACAATGAGTAAGAGTGAAATACTTAGAATTTTGTAAAAATAGAAAGTGAAAGGATAAGTTACCGATGCAAATGGATTTATTTATGTATTAAATTGATTTCTTCATGAAATTATGTAAACTTAGTTATATTTCTTTGAGATTCAAGCTAATCTTAATGAGAAAATATGATATCGTGGAATTATCCTTCAATTCAAACAAATATTTTTTCTCTAGAATAAACTATTATAAACTGAAAATGACTTACTAAATGCTTTGAAACACGTTAATTGAAAATGCATTGTTTTTTTTCTTTAAAAGTTAGAGAATGGACTGAAAACAAGTCAATTGCAAACCAGACATAAAAACTCTTTTCTTGTGAGTTACTTTCTTAGAAAATTGGTTAATGTATTGTGTGTTTCCATACTAAATTGATAATTGCTTACACTTTATGTAATTCTGTAAAGAGACCATGTGTTACTTACTCTTTTATGGGAAACTTTCAGGACAGGATGCCGAATGTGGGCACACCGAGATGGTGGTTTAGCCTTTTCATAGACTACCATTTATATTTCTTTATGCTTGGCCAAGTAATGTACCATTGAAATAGATGGAATAAAAGCCTAGAATTTATATGTCTACCATATCCTGCTTGCAAGAAATATGTTTTCTAGTTTAGGAATGCATATAGGCAAACATGCATGCATTGAGAGTTCCCTCCTGCTTTATCGTTCCAAGTTGCTAGGCTCCTTGTGTAGGGTCGAGGATTTCTTCGAGTTAGGAAGAAACCCGGGGAAGTCATATGCTTTGTGGTTGGATAGAAAAGGCACCTTAACCGCACTCTTGGCCTCAATGCAAGAAGATCAGTGGTGTCACGACAGATGAGGATCAAAGATTCTATTACTATGGATGTACTTTTATTATTGATGTATGGCTTGTTAGCCAATTTGTAAATTATAACTTTATTTCATGAATGTCAGTACTGATGTAATCCTTATGATGTATCATTGAAACAAGTGATTTGTAACACCCATTGGTGTATGTAATTGAAATTCATTTAATAGATTTTTCTTTGAACGCTTAAGGATATATCTTTTACACATGATATCTCTTTTACCTTACTTGTAATGTTCAATGAACATGGAAATACTTAATTTAGAATGTGTTGTTTTTCAATATTTTCACCGTATTGGAGATGAATGATAGATGACATGACAATTTTCCACTGGCGCCCATGGCTTCAAGTGCTGCCATGGTTTGATGATGTACAACAGTTATATTTTTCCAGACAGACCCGATACATGCAGGGTTGAGAGCACCATATTATTGAGAAGTATCTTCCGGACAAGGTAGCACGTCAGTTCGGTGATGTACAAGATAGGCTTGATGATGCATATAGGGCCATTTTTGTGAGGTCACCCAGAGAGGTTCCTTCATGGGGACTGACCATTCCGGCTCCAGAGGTCATTAAGAGTTTTAGACTGTTAGTGGCTCAGCCTTGGGCATATGATCAGGGACAACCAGTAGCTCAAACTACGCCAACATATGATGCATGGTTCATCCCTCCACGATGATTGATAGATCCAACAAGTACTCCTCCCAAAGGGAGACTGAGAGGCAGCAGAGCCAGAGGTAGGGGACCAAAAGGCTAGGACAGCCAGGATGGACAAGTTCCGGGCGCACTCACAGTTGGATAGCCGCCTCAGGTACATCCAAAGGTGCATCCATAGGTACAACTGTAGGTGTAGCCACAGGTATAGCTGCAACCATGACCACCACCACCATGAGATGCATAAATTCAGTGGTAGGTGTAGACATTGATTGGTGAGCGGGATCGGGCCCGTCAACGAGTGATTGCAGTTACAACAAAGAGAGATCAGGTGCTACAAAGAGTACAAGTTGTTATTGTTGAGAGAGATCAAGAGGTGGCTCGACGTTAGTAGACTGAGAGCATTATAGAATTTACTCATGGTTGGACAGTTTTAGCACAACTTTATCATCGAGATGTACCAGTAGCTCTTCGACAATCGAATTTTTCAAAACATAGTGATGCACGTCCTCGAGAAAAAGGATCAACTTGAGAGATAGGCTAGAGAGGGTGGCAGCCATTAGGGCTAGCTTTTTGATGTATAGACATTTTTTTATTTTTCCCCATTCTTTATCACTGATATGCATTCATGGGATCCTTTTTTATAGCCTTGTGAATATTGTACTTTTGATTGATGTTCATACATTGATCCAGACTTTGTACCATGACACATTTTTTTGATATACATATGATACAAATATAGATGATTCACAATGTGATGTGTGCACTTTATTTCATGTTATGGATGATATGTATGCATATGATGTGAGATGCTTATATTTGTTCATGTATGGATTTTTTTATGCTTATGTGATATGCGATGATAATGGTATGAATGTATGTTATGTTATGTTCTTTTTCATTATCTTTTCATATGCAAATGGTGTGGATGCAATGATTTTAAGATGCTTAGAATAATAAATCTATATTATTCTTCACAACTTAAATGATGATGCAAAATAAATGATGTGATATGTAATGATTATGTTGATGCTATGATTCTGAGATGCATGCATGCTGATGATTTGTAGATGTAGGATGGATGCATTGATGATGTTTTTGTTGACTATCATGATACCAGGTTAGCACAGAGAGAAGATAGAAGAATAAAGAATGAATAACTGTTGATTCCAATGATTGCTTGAAAGATCAAAAAATTCTATGATCCATCGAGAATTTATTAGAGATGGTGACAAGACAATGCAAGATGTAGAATCAATGCAGGATGATGAGTTGCTCACACTTCAGGATTGGGATTTTCCATCATTCCTTATTGTTTGATATAACACATAGACATTTTGCATCAAGGTATTGATAACCAGGATGGCGTTGTATTTAGTGTACTGGAATTTGACTTGACAAATAGATAGGATAGTTCTTGTTGACATCTTGACATATGGAAACCTCATTGGATGCAAGTTAGAAGTTTAAAATATATTGGACCAAAGCATATGCAATAGTCAACAACATACCCTAAACGACCTTCCTACACACAACTAAGTAAGTATGTGCCAAGATTAGATTACAAGAATACCCACAAGCACAACAAATGAAAGATCATGATCGATGCCCCATTCCTTTCTCTCTAAATTTTTTGGATAGAAATCATCGTGAGGTCCTCGTAATGGGTCATTAAGATAAATCATAAGAAAAGATCAAAGACAAATAGTCAGTGTTATCTATATCGCTTGCCTTGTTTAATTTAGCTAAAGTGATAACTGATACTGATGCCCATTGTAGGAAGGATACATCCTAGGAAATGTTGATTAGAGGTTGTTTGATGTTAGGACGATGATGCTAAGATGAGCCGTTGATACAAACTTCACTGACACATTTACCTATGATCTAGACTTGAGATTTTGATACTTAGGTTCTCACTTTATGACTTGCTATACTTGCTTTCTATTTGGCTTACCAAAGGGTGAAGGCGATGATCAATTTATTATGGATGAGGGTTATTATGGGTGAAAGCGAGATGGGATGGGTAGTTTTGGATTTTTTGGAATATTTCAATGTTTTTGGTATTTTGAAAATGTTTTGAGACTGTTTTTTGTCATTTTGAAAGTTTATGTGAATGTTTTGGGCTTTTTGATTATTTGAGGTTGTTTAGGGTTTTTTGAAGTTTTTCTAATGTTTTTGGTATTTTTTGGATTTCCAAATGTTTTTTTGTTTTATGATATTTGAATGTTTTGGGGTTTTGGAATATTCGAATGTTTTGGGATTTTCAAGGAGTTTCAACCAATAACCTAACTTAAAGACCTATCCTAGGGGCCTCGGGGACTGATAAAAGATAAGCCTTGCCTACGTTATACATGCAGAGACTGCGTAATTTGACTAACTCGACAAGATGAGAAACACACAGGTGATGGAAAGTCAGTTTATGATGACAGACTCCTAAAGGACTAACCTAGTGTGTCTCGGGGGTACATTAATGATGGCCTTGCCTACATTCAAGCTCAGAGACCCGTAGTTCGACAACAAGGAACTAGGTTTTTGGATTTTTGTTGTTTGACCTTTTTAGGGATTTTGATGTTTTCCGGATGTTTTGGATTTTCCTTTATAATTTTGCAAATGTTTTTGGATTTTAGTTGTACATGATTTTGATGTTTTTGGATTTTTCGATGAATGTTTTACGAATGTTTTTGGGTTTTTTTTATAAGATTTTATGAATGTTTTTGTTGTTTTGCGATAAGATTTTTGAATAACCTTAAGATATACAAGGATCTAATATGATCCATAAATAATTGCCCCCCAATGTGACAGGTTAGACTACTTCGATATAAGCAGGACAAATTGACCTTTGGAATATGCCAAGTAGTACTAAAGAGATATGATACTTCACATCGTCAAGCTATGATAAGGATGCAGATAGGTGATGGATGAATGTAGTGCAAAGAATGATAGGAAAAAAGAGCCAAAGAATAGATGACGGTGCTTTATTTATGTGAGGCACCTATTTTCCAGGTTTTCACCAAGGTACTTGCCCAAAGCGCCACCAAAGTGGTTTTCATAGAGGATGAATTTTTCGATCCTTTTTCTCTTTTTTTTTTGGATTTTGATCATTTTTTAATTTTTTTTTGTATTTTTCGGTTTATACCCTTCAAGACTAGGCATAAAAAATTTTGAGATGCAAGTTATTAGTTGGCTCCTGCAAGGGTTCACCTTCAGATGTTGATAGCTAATATGCTCCTGATCCATAGCTTTTTGTGACAACAAAGGGACCCAACCAGTTAGACTCAAATTTTCCTTTACTGTCTTGATCTGGTAGATTCTTTTGATTGTGCTTTAGGAAAAGATCCCCTACCTGGAAAGACCAACATTTGATTCTCTTGTTATAGTTGTATTTCAATCATTTTTGATATACTTGTAAGTGATTGAGGGCATCGAGACAATGTTCATTTAGGAAATCTAGCTCATTCAGTTGAGATACATTATATTATTCATCAATGATTAGGTTGTGTAGTGATACTTGTAGGGATGGGATCTCAACCTCAATAGGAAATATAGCTTTTGATCCGTAGACCAAGGAGAAAGGGGTTGAACATGTTGGTGTGCGGATACTAGTTCAATAGGCCCAAAGAGCGAGATTTAACTATAGATGCTAGTCACAACGAGCTTTGTTGACTATTTTCTTCAAGATTTTAAAGATGGTTTTGTTTGTAGACTCTGCTTGGATATTGCCTTGGGGATAATATGAAGTAGAGAATCAATGTTGGATGTTGAATTTTTGGCATAGCTTTTTCACATCCTTATTCTTAAATGGTGTCCCATTGTCTAAGATTAGGGTTTGTGGGACACAATAACAATAGATGAGGTAATTTAGGATAAACTTAGCAATTTGCTTCCCTGTTATGTAGGTCATAGGAATTGCTTCTACCCACTTAGTAAAGTACTCAGTGGCGGTTATGATAAACTTGTGGCCATTAGATGAGGTTGGGGTGATTTTTCTATGAGATCAAGTCCCCATTGTGAAAAAGGCCAAGGTATGATTATGGGTTGCAATTCCTAAGCTGGTGCATGAATCAAATCTTTGTGCTAATGACATTGAACACACTTCTACACATAATTGATGAGCTTCCTTCTCCATGGTTGGATAATAGTACCCTATCCTCAACAATTTCTTAGCTAATGTCATTCCATTAGAATGGGAACCACATATGCCATTGTGTACTTCTGTTAAAGCAGTTAAGGCTTCCTCTTGGTTAAGAATCGTAGTAATGTTCCTTCAATGCTTCAACGGTAAAGGGTATCACCTAGGATCACAAATAGAGATGCCTTTTTGACAAAGGTATTTTTAAGGTTTGAGGTGATATCAGATGAGAGGGTTCCTCTGTTTAGGTAGGTAAAGATGTCATCATACCACGGAGATCTAGGACCAACAATGACACACACGTACTCAAATTCATGGATTTCAAAAGTTGGCACGAGAAGTTATTCTACCAAGAATTCACATTGGAGGACGTTGTTCGACATGTCCACTAGTGATCCAATGCTTTCCATGGCGTTTGTTGCTATGTTGTTCATGTGAGGAATCTACTAAAAAGTTATGTCTATAAAGAGATATTTGAGATTCTCTACCATCTTCTTGTAAGGGGTGAGATTTTCATCTTTAGTTTGATAGTCATCATTGACTTGGTTGATAACTAGTGTTGAGTCCCCATACACTTTCATTTCTTGAATTTGCCACTAAACTGTTATCCTTAAACCTACGATTAGGGCTTCATACTCAAAAATGTTGTTAGTGCATGGAAATAATAGCATGTATGACTTTGGGATGCAATCACCTTGAGGGGTGATGAAAATAATGCCTACTCCAGATCCATGTTGTGTGAATGATCCATCAAAGTACATTTTCCATTAATTTGTGAGGTTGAGAAGGAATATTGCTTCATTTGGAAACTCAAATACCAAAGGATTTTCTACATAGATGGGTGCTTCTGCTAATTGGTCTATGATCACTTGTACTTTGATTGCCTTGTTCTCCACAAACTCTATGTCAAATTCAGTTAAGATCATCACCCATTTGGCCATTCACCCTATGAGAGTTGCCTTAGCTAACAAGTATTTCAGTGGGTTTGTCTTTGTAATGAGCTTGATTTGATGTGACATCATGTAGTGTCTAAAATTTTTTGAAGCAAAAACTACTGCTAGACATGCTTTCTCAATAGATGAATAGTTCATTTCATATCCCACCAAGGTTTTGCTGATGTAGTATATAGCTCTTTCCTTTCCATTTTCATCATGTTGTGCTAAAAGAGCTCCTAGTGCTGCTGATGTTGCTAAGATATATAAGATTAATGACTTGTTTGGTATTGGTGGCATGAGCACAAGAGGCATTAGTAGATAATATTTGATCTATTGGAAAGCTTTATCACACTTTTCATCCCATTTTTAAGTTATCCCTTTAAGGAGAAGATGTGAAAAGGGATGAATCTTATCTGATAGCTACACTATGAACCTTCTAATGGACAACAATCTTCCTTGTAATCCTCTCGTCTATTTTAGTGTTTGTGGTGGTTCCATGTTGAGGATGGATTTTACCTTTGTTGGATCAATTTCTATCCCTCTTTGTGAGACAATGAAGCCAAGAAGTTTCCCTGATGTAACTCCAAAAACACACTTTTTTGGATTCATTTGTACCTTGTATTCTTCAAGTTTGTCAAAGATGGGTCCTAAGACTAGTATGTGCTCAATTCTGTTCTTTGATTTTTCTAAAATATCATCCACATAATCTTCAACAATTTTTTGGATCATGTCATGGAAGATAAGGGTCATTGTTCTTTGATAGGTTCCCCCTGCATTCTTTAACCCATATGGCATTGCGTTCCAGCAATATGTTCCCCATGGACAAGTGAATGCAGTTTTATGTTGATCCTCCTTGGTGATCATGATTTGATTATAGCCTGAAAAACCATCCATGAGTGATAGCATTTCATGCCCAACTATTAAGTCCACAATGAGGTCGATGTTGTGGAGAGGAAAATCATCCTTTGGGCATGCTTTGTTTAAGTCTCTAAAATTGATGCAAATTTTGATGCCCCCGGTGGGTTTTGAGACTGGTACCAGGTTTGAAACCCACTCAGGATAATCTATTGGTCAGATGAACCTGACATCTAAAATTTCTTGTAACCCTAGTTTCACCAATAGTGCAATCTAAGGGTGCATCTTTCTTAACTTCTGCTTGACTGGCTTGGCTTCGAGATATCCCGCTAAATGATGTACGACTACTTCAAGATCAAGGTCATGCATATTTGTTTATGACCATGCAAAGTTATCTTTTCACTCTTCCAAGAATGTTGGTAGGTTCTTTTGTTCTTCATCCAACAAGGATTCGAAATAGAAAGTGATCTTGGGTGCTTCTTATGTTCCTAGATTAACCGAGGTATCCTTTTCTGCTAGTACTACTAACTTTTCATGATGCATTACACTAAGGGGGAGATTAAATCCCTCATCCTTGGGCACCTCAAAGAGGTTTTCACCCTCAGATACATCCTTTATTTTTACTATTTTAGGATCAGAGAGTGCCACAGTGTGGTTTTAACTCAAGGATCTACATGTTAGTTGCATTTCATCAATTTTGCGACTAAAGGATTCAATCGTCTCCCCATAGTATGACCCTCTATCTAGCTCTATGTCAAAACCTACTTTGTGATCCTCCTAAGATAATTTGTCATGGAGTCCCATGAATTTTGAGATCGCTTCATCATTTTTGAATAAATCAAGAATTGGTGGTCCTTGTTGGTCCATGTCAATAAGTTGCAAGTATACCAAGCGTAGTTTAGTGGGTTGATTTCTTGGAACAAAGGGTGTATTGGATATCATGAAGAGAGAGTTATTTTCAAATATCTCACCCATATCAAGGTGGAAGTCATGTAAGGTCATGTCACGTGGTGTAGGTAACCAAGAATAAGCCTCAACTAGTTTAACAAAAGTACCTTTTCCAATAAGGGTAACCTTGCTAGTAGTACAACCTAAACCAAGATTCCTTAATCATTTCTCATGAACGATAGGTTCTAGCAAGACATTGTTGTTTTGTCCCAGTTTCTCATTCTTGTTATAACCCATTCCCTTCATGAGGTGCAAGCCTTTATTATCATATTCCATATGAAGAACATGGATAGGTCATTCATCCTAATAGAGGAGTTTAGATATATCCTCCTCGTTGACATCTTCTTGATTCAGATCCCCCCATTTGGTGAAGGTAGTATCTGCCATCTTGATTTTTTCAGGCTCTTTGGTGGTTGATGTGGGTTTCCCATGAGATCGAGGAGAAAGAGGTAATTCTCTTAGGACAAAGGTATCTTTTAGGAGCTTATAATTCCCACAACCATTATCTTGGATCATTACTTTGATGTCAGGAATGTTTTTCACAATGGGTGTAGTCATTTTTGAGGTAGATGCAAGGGATGACGGATCAAAAAATGAGGTAGGTGTGGATGTAGGCCCTTCATCATTTTTAGGAACTTGGGGGATCTTATAGAACTTAGCCTCAAGATTTGTGCAGTAGTAAAAAGGCTCAAGGTCTCCACAAATGGTAATTTCTCTGCTCTCAAAAAGAAACTTGACACATTGATGGTAGGTCGACACGACAACTTTTAAGGCATGGATCCAGGATCAGCCAAGCAAGATGTTGTATGGAAGTTCAAGATCTAACACTTGGCAAGTAGTTTCTGCAATGATAGGTCCCACTTGAATGGGTAATGCAATCATGCCTTGTGATACTCGCTCTTGGTCATCATAGGCCCTAATGGTGGTACTCTTTGTTTTATCAATGGTATCTTTTGAGTAGACCAATTCTTTGATCAACTTAAGGGTACAAATATTCAGACCAACACCTTTATCTACTAAGTCTCTTTTGATCTTATTCTTATGAATGTAGACCTCAAGGTGTAAAACATGATTATGAGATGGTTGTGATGGTAGGTCTTGCTTGGAAAAGGTAAGAAGATGATTGGTAATGTGTCCTACCATATCTTGAAACTAATCTGTATCAATATCCTTAGGGACAAATGACTCTGATAAGGCTTTCTCAAAGATTTCTCTATGTGTGGGAGATAAATTTAATAGTTCTAAGATTGATATTTGTGTGGGGGTCTTCTTAAGCTAGTTTAGGAGATTATACTTGTTGGGATTCAATGTTGGAAAAGTAGGTTGTGCCCTAGACTAAGGTTGCACTCCTTGGATAGTGACCTTTCCACACCGTGTGGTGACTCCACACTTGGCACTAGGTCCTTTTATGGTGATGATCATAATGATGATATCACAAGATGCAACCATGTTTGAATGCCTATGCTGCACGTTTTTGTAATCCTTAGCTTTCCCATTGTTATGATTTTGGCATAAGGTTCTTGTATATCTTGAGATCTTGATTCCCAGTGGATACTTGAACAAACATGGTGTCATTCTCTATGAGATCTTGGATGTTGTTCTTAAGTTTCATGCAATTTGCGGTTTTGTGTCCTTTGATTTTATGAAAGTCACAAAGATCGTTCTCGTTGTACCAAGATGGTTTCTCTTGCGGTTCTTGGTAATTTTCAAAGTTGGATAAGGTTATCAAATTTGATTCTACCAACTTCTTCATGATGGTTTTGATAGGCTTAGATAATTTTGTGTACTTTCACTTGGGATAGTTGTTCCTGTTGGTAGTTCGCCTTTGTTGCATCTCGGTGTTATTGATTTGATTGTTCTGAGGGAGTATTGTTTTTTGCACAATTGGTTGAATGTTAGCAACTTGATTGTTGTTAGGTATAGGACTATTTAAGACCAGTTTAGAATCTACCACACCATCATTTATCACATTTTTATTTTTATCCCAGACACGAGGTTTCTCATTTGAATTGGTTGATGGGCGATTATAAGCCTAATTATTTCCCTGCGAGATTAGAGCTCGTTCAATGTTAAGGGCTCGAGGGACAAGGTCGTCATAAGATGTGATACATTACATTTTCAAGTGCAATGAGAGATCAAGATCCAGATTGGCTATGATGATTACCACTTGTTGTTCATCAGGAAGAGTCCACTTTCCCTTACTAGCTTTTTGTCTCCATCATTGTAAGAAATTGATGAAATATTCTCCTTTGGTTTGTTTGAGTGTACATCTCTTCTAGGCTAATGTCCATATTTAGACTAAAGGAGAAGTGGTCAATGAATTTATTAGTGATTTCTTGAAACATTTTAATGCCAGGAGATAGATGAGAGAACCAATCCATACCAGGACCTGTTAAACTTCAAGGGAAGAGGCACATTAGATATGAATCATTATAAGCTACCTCCATACACACGATGTTGAATTCTTTGATGTGGTCTGTGAGACTTCCTCTCCCTTTGTATTTATCAAATTTGGGGATCTCAAATACAGGAGGGAATGGTACCATTGCAATGTTGTGGTCAAAGGGGTAAGGACATAGGTTTTGTGTATGGGGCTTCTTTGTCTTGCCCATTCATAAATCTTGCATTTCTTGTGACAATTCTTGGAGTTGCATAGCTAGATCGTCTTACGGATTTGGTGGAGGAACATATGATGGGATGAGGGATGAATTGTATATGGGATTCTGATACGATGGTGTGTTATTTGGGGTGTATGATGGAGTGGGATTATGTGAAGGTGATTGAGGTGTTGATGTGTATGTTCCTAGCATGTTTGGATTGACGATGTTTTGTTGAGGGTTATAGTAGGAACTTTGCTACTCTTGTTGTTGTTGTTGATATTGGGCATACTGTTGAGCTAGTAAGGCTTCTTGTTGTTGTTGTGCCACAAGGTTTTGTTTTTGGGATTGTTGTTGTTTTTGTTGTTGTGCTACAATGGATTATTGTTGGGCCTGTTGTTGTTGTTGTTGTTCCGCAATGGCTTGTTGTTGGGCTTGCTATTTTTGTTGCACTACGATGGCTTGTTGTTGGGCCTGATGTTGTTGTTGTGCTACTAAGGATGCTTGATAAGATTCTTGTTGTTGTTGGTGTATGACTAAGGCTACTTGTTGTTGTTTTTGTTGTGTGGCTAAGGCTGCTTGATGTTGTTGCTAATGTTGTTGTGCGGCTAAGGTTGCTTGTTGTTGTTGTTGATGTTGCTATGTGGCTAAGGTTGCTTGTTGTTTTTGTTGATGTTGCTATGCGGCTAAGGTTGCTTGTTGTTGTTGATGTTTTTGTGTGGCTAAGGCTACTTGCTATTTTTGGATGGATTTTTGATAAGATTATTGTGCTTGTTGTAAGGCTAAGGTATGATTTTGTGATAGAGGACCAATTGGTTGTTGGGATATCTGTGATGGATTATGGATGTTGACATTTTAGATGGGTTGTGAGTTGGTGGTGAAAGGTTAGGAGTTTCCTTGGTTCAAAATTCCTTGTAAAATGGTGGATTGAGATGGAGGAATGTAAGTTTGAGATCCCATTTGATTTTGCACGGTGAGGGGGACCATGGGGAAGGATGTGGATGTTGTCATTAGATTTTGCAAGGGTGCTGACATACTAGGAATTTGAGTCCCTTGATTGAAAGGATTCCCTTGACCTATGTTTGGGGGATTTCCTTGCACTTGAGAGATGACCAAAGTACTTCTTTGATTGATAGGGTTCATACCCAAAGTGTTGGTTTGATTCAGATCGATGATAGATGAATTGGATGTGTCATGTGATGACAATGGTATGGATGAACCCATGGAAGGATTGGGTACAAATGTCCCTATTTTCATTGAGGTTTGACTTGGTGATATAGTATGGACATTCCCTTGCATAATAACTTGAGATACTTGGTCTATACTGCTTTGTGTGATGGTGGGGATACTTGCGGTACTCATGGATGTAGATGAAGATGGATGTCCCCGATAAGTGGAGGTTGTGGTGGAGTAATGAAGGTCAAGAGGTTTATGTAGTTGTTTCAAATTTTTGGGAATGGGAGGAGCACCAAAGGTAGGCATACAAGTGGTTGTTGGAGGTGGAGGATCGGTATCAAGAGTACCCACAAGTATATTGATTTCAAATGGAAGAGTCAGACCAAAGTCCTTAGCAAGACTGGCCGCAAGACTAGGAGTAGATGTTTGATTTATCCCTGATGGTGGAGTGGTAAATAATTGTGCCAAATTTTGTGCCATAAATGATGCATAAATAGGAGCTATGTTTTCAAAGGCTTGATGTTCCATGATTTCCTCCTTAGTGAGCTCAAAGGGATTTTTTGTGACGTCTTTTATCTCATATGGTCCTGTCGGAGATGATGGTTGTTGTGATGGCGTGACTTGGATTCTTGGGTCAAATTATAGAGGATTTGGATCACTTGAGGTAAATTTGAATTTGGTTTTGTCCATGATTCTCTTTAATTGTGATCTTATTTTTACCATAAATTTGGGGTCATTGGTGGGAGAGTTGTGTTGAGGTTTATAATGTTTGAACTCTCTAGTTGACTCAAATCTACGTAAAAGGAACGCTCTAAGTATTTTTGGATCAATGATGATAATGGGGGATGAAAAGATGGGTGATATGGAAAATGATCTTCACAATCATTTTGGGACAACACTTTTGACTTAAGTTTGATGTTTTGATGTTTGATAAAGGATGTTGATGAACTTAGGAATCTTTAGGGTAGACTCGTGACCTTCAAGATAAAATAGTTCAAGGATGATAACTAACTCAACTAGGTGCATGGAAAAGGATAAATTTCACATACAACGTAGCCAAGTTAGAGGTTTGTTTGATTGTTGTTTATGTCAAAAGAGTGTTGGTATGTTCAAAAGTTTTGCAAAGATAGGTGAGGTGAAGCATGAAATTTTGATGAAGGGATGGGTGAAATTTTTGACCCAAAGTTGACTTAGATGAGAGGATAAATGGGGATGTTTAAACCAATTCTCCTCCTCCTAGCTCAATTATAGTAGTTTCTTAACAAATGGTAATGATTGCGGTAAAGAATTATAGCCCACTTCCTTCCAAACTTTGATTTATGATATCTATGTCTGTGATGACGGGACACAGGTTTTACTTCACAGACCTTGATTGTGGGACGGATCATTCAAATAGGTTGATTGTCTTGAAAAAATTTTGAGATTCGGGCCCATAATTAATGCGTACATGTCTGAATGTCTTCTTATTGCACGTTCATAAAAGTTCACCAACAATTTGTTTTTGTTTAGGTATAGTGTTGTAGTGCAGTTTTTTATTGCTCTTGAACTAAGGTGCCTAAGTTTGTAATGACGTCCAGTAGACCTTTTTTTTGGGATTTTAATTTTGTGTGAGATCATTAAAGAAGAAGAATATAATTATTGTCATGCGGGAGGTGGTAATATGGGCCTTCTAGCCAAAATATTTTCTCTTTGTTCTTCTTTATCCAAGATAGTTGCAACAATTCTCCATTGATTGGAGGTTTCCATGGTTTCAAAAGTAAAGCTTCTCAAACTGTTGATAATATCTATTTGTTCTCCCTCAATGTATTCAAATTTTGGTTGGATGATAGCACTTGGAAGGTCGGGTTGTAAAATAGGAGTGTTTGGTCTCCAAATGGTCATGTGGGGTTCAATTTGTGTCAAGTTTATCTTGCTTAAGTGAATTGATTTTACAAACACTCTTCTTGATTAAGTTTCCAAACAAAAATTTTATGTCAAAAACATTATAACTTTCACAAGGTCCATTTCATGAAAATCATGAGATTAGAGCCACAATTGCCTATGTTGTCTTCAGGAAATATGGATTATGATTAAGTCAAGATATTTAGAAGTCGCTAAGGATAGAAACCCTTAGGACAAGCAGCAATATCAAAGCTAAATCAAGAGGCACCCATATTTAAACCAAAGTGTTTGAAATTTTGAAGATAGTGAATGTTTGTTTTTGGAACCAAGCAATGTATCAAACTGACTCACAATCACTTACAATCCTAGGTTTGAAATGGCTATACTTTGTTGAATTCCCACTTGGATTTCTCCAAACACTAAACAATGCGAACAGTTAGAGATTTGGTGACACTAGCTCCCCTCCACGACACACACTTCTCGAGACCACCAAATCTCAAAATCCTTAAAATCTGAAGATCAAAAGATTTTTTTTGTTTCTACAATTGAATAGTAAGAATGTGGGACAACTTCAAAATGACCGTTCTTGCACCAAAAAGTATTAAGGGTTTTTGGATTTATAAACAAAGGTTCATAATAAGGGCTTCCAGTTTAGGTCGTGTAATGATAAACTCCTTGTGAGAGGTATCCCAACCCTTAGAACAAGGGATTTATGCATCATCAAGACGCTGGGGGAGAGCTATCATGTACCACTTCCCATTTATCACAATTTTCATTATAACCACACATTTATATCATTGTTTGGAAGAGCTTGGATTTAGCTCATTACCGCTTGGGTTGTTCCCTTGGGGTGATTACTTTTTCCCACCAAGGTAGGCCCTCTAAAGATAGACAATAGCAAAGAAGTAAATTTGTAGGTTGACCACCTAGATTGCATAAAGAATTTAGGGGGGAGCACACACAATGCCTTTCCTTCACACTCGCATGATTGTTCAATTTTAGCTCCAAAACAAAGTGTGTAAGTAAGCCTTTAGACAACCAATGTCACCAAGATACTTTTGATTCTCAAGATTGTCATGAAGCGCAAGAGAAGTGCATATGCATTTAAATGACACAAGTTGCAAAGAATTTTACAAGACAAAGAAAACACAAGTTAATTTTAATCCTCAAAGCAATGATGAGTTCTTTTTATAGCACCAAAACCAAGTGTGAAGTTGCTTGTTCAATTTTAAGCCCAAAGTAAAATAATAATGTGAAGGTTCAATTTTAGTCCCATTTGAGCGTTCATTTTAAGACCAAATTGAAATTTAGTGAGGTCTTAAACAAAAAGTAGAAAGCATGAAAATTGGGTCATAATTGCCCCAAAGCGTTTAAACACTCTTTACAATTATAGAATTTAAGATAGAAGAGGATTTCTTCATTTCAGCTCCATGTCTTTCAACCTATAAAATCTTGTTAGTCTAACAACTAGAACATAGTCAGATGCACATTAGTAATTAGATAAATCAAGGAAATTAAAGCAGGTATTTGAAAAAAAATCAAAAAGTTTCTTACCAGAGTTGGGCATCGTTGAACACGATAGCATCGCAATTTGAATTATGGGCGTCACTCTAGTGAAAATGGGCATCACTCTACAATAGAAACAGTGAGCATGATAGCATCGGTATTTTGCCCGATGTCATTGCTAATGATAGCGTCATGATTTATAATTTGAAAGCGTTGCTCTGGTGAAGATGAGCATCGTCGTTTAAACTTTTTGATACTTCTAGATTAATTCGGCATCACCAAAATTAAATCAACGTCAGTGCATTAAATCAGTGTCATTGTTTTAAATTGTGTGGGTGTTGTTATATGGCGACACTCTATAGAAAGCGTTGATGTTTGTAATTTGGGCGTCACTGTGACCTACAAAATATCAACAAATGAAATTCAAGCTAGAAAATTATTAAACTATTGGATTTCCCTCCTTCTAGCACTAGAATATGAGATGAGGATTGTCACGGTGGAACAATTAGACTTGATCCATGATGAATCGAAGCATAATTTAGCCAAACATACTTGCATCTACAAACAAGATCATTTGAAATGGAAATCTAAACTAAGCATTTAATTGAAAATGAAAGCTACAAACTACACCAAAAATAATTAAATTCCTAATCTAGCCCATCTGAAACTTATCTTGTTTTAGAATTGGTGTCGTATTGATGTGAAACAATGACCCTTTCCCAATCTTGTGATTAGTGAGCCTGTTTCACTCAATTCTATGGAAGAGAATCGATGAAACCTTTGTGATAAAATGGATTAAAACATGATTTATGCTAAAATGGACATGATGCAAGCTAATTAAACGTGATATTATGCTAAAAATGATCTAATTATGCAATTTCTAAGCTAAGCTAAGCTAAAATTATGATAAAATATGAAAACCCTAATTCATATATAAACTAAGATGGATGCATGAAAGCCATTAATGGATGCTCTAAGATATTATGCAATGAAAACGAACTAAAACTAGTTAAAAGTGAGTAAAATATGGGTGTGGATGAAATTTAATTCAACAACATAAGTTTTCAATCGAAATATGGATGATATTCATAACATAAGTTTGCTCTGAAAAAGATGGATCCATTTGTCTCCAAATAGTGACCTAATTATAGGAGAGCAAATGAGAAATAGAGGGTTGAGATCGAAAATCTTAATCAACAGTTCATGATGGAGGAAAAGAGGAGACATGGATCAAGGGTTCACATTTTCCTCAAATAAACACACTTTTGACCTACACACACAGGTCAAAGGTAACTTGTGCAAAAGGTTAAAACATAACTTGTAACTCAAGTTACAAGGTAACTTGCATTTGAAGCCAAGTGAAAATATACTTTTTCAAATGATGGAAGAATAAGAATATTCCTTGGAATATTCCTATGGGTGAGGAAAAAAGTATTTTGTAAATTAAAACAAAGTTTTAATTATGCAAAAAGGGGATACGGAATATTCCATGGGAATATTCCCTTTGATTACAGGAAAGCTAGATTAATTGCTAATTAAACAAAGTTTAATCACACAATTAGGAGATTTAGAGGAATAAGGTGATTTTCATTAGATTAAATGATTTAATTAAAGGAGAAAGGTGAAATGACATTTAATTAAACAAGTGAGGGTTATTTAATTAAATTAGAAGACCTAGGGAATTAAATTAGATATGTTGATTTATTTAATTTAATTAGATGAAATGTTAGCATGAAAGGGGGTGAATTAACTTGATTTAATGAATTAGATTAATAGACAAAAATGACATAATTAATTAAATAGTTAGACTAATTTAATCAATTAAGTGAAAAGAGGATGGGTTTAAGAGGAAATGATGTTAGTAAACCTGTTTCGAGTGCATGATAACATTCAGGACATTTTTCAGTGTCTACAATAACATATCATGGAAAATGGTGGTCATTGCTCATTGGTAGGTTGCCCTTGCATTCTTCAAACCGAATGACATGACGTTACAACAAAAGGTTCCCCATGCATAGGTGAAAGTTGTTTTATGTTGGTCCTCAAGGGATATCTTGATTTGATTATATCCAGAGAAACCACCCATTAGTGATATACTTTCATGCCCCACGGTTAGATCTACAATCATGTTCATGCTAGGTAGAGGGAAGTCATCCTTTGAGCAAACCTTGTTTAGATCCCTAAAGTCTGTGAAAATCATTATGCCCTTGGTGGGCTTTGATATTGGTACAAGATTAGATACCCATTCAGGATAGTCAATGGGTCTAATGAATCCCATGTCTAGAAGTTTTTGAAGTTCTACTTTGACTAAAAGTGCTATATGTGGAGGCATCTTTCATAGCTTTTGTTTGATGGGTTTAGCTCCAGGGAACACTGCTAGGTGATGTACTACCAATGTTGGATCTATCCCTAGCATGTCTACATATTTTCATGCAAATTTTATTTTTTGTTCATTGATAAATGCTAAGAAATTTACCTTTTCCTCAGGATCAAGTGATGCTACATGATATGTTATTTTTGGTCTTTGTTTTGCCGAAATTGATAGGTTCAAAGTATTTAACTAAGAGCGTTGATTTTTCTTGATATTTTATAGTAGGAAAATTAAATCCTCCATCTTAGGGTGCCTCAAATAGGTTTTCACCCTAAGATACGTCCTTTATTTTTCTCCTTTCTTGATTCGATGAAGCCACATTGTGGTTTTCCTTAGGGGACCTCTTGATTTTTTTAAAAATTAGTTTATTTTTGCAATTGGAGGATGAAATCTCCCCTCCAAAATATGGTGTTTGATCAAGTTCCATCATAAATATTGTCTTATGATCTCCTTGTGGTATATCAGTTCAAAGTCCCATAAACTTCGCAATAGCCTCATCATTCTAGAATGAGTACAAAACAAGTGTATGATGTTGTTGGTCCTAGTCTATTAACTCTAGGTAAAGCAAGGGTATTTTTTCATTGGTATCCACAAAGCCTATGGAGGTTTTAACTAGGGTATGGATATCAGATTTATCAAGGCTCCATAGTGTTTGTAGGTTTTAATCACTAGAGGCACAAGAATCCCATTCATATTCATTGGAATCCATTTTGATGTAGTCATCTTCAAATGTAGGATCAGAGATGATGGAATTTATGTTGAGGTTTTTAAACATGTTTTGGATATACAAGTAATCATCTAGATGTTCACAATTATCTGATATCTCAATAGTGGTAGAAGGAGCTCCTTCCTCATAAGAGGTGATTTCGGTACTTGGGTTGATCATGTCTAATGAACCATAACCTAGCCCAAGATTCTTTGGGTGCCTTTCTATAATAATTGGTTCTCTTCTACCTTGTCCATGTAAACCAAGGCCACCTTGTCTAGTGAACCCCATGCTTTTTGCTATCTGATATCCTTTACTATTTTGATCAATAGGAAGGGGAGGTAGTGGTTTCTCCCGTCCTTTGTAAATCCATGAATAAAAGTCTTCTTCAAACACTTCTTCATCTTGCATGTCTCCCTATTGGGTGAAAATGGTGGGTTTGAATTCCATTGTAATAGCTTGAACATGTCTAATCTCTTTCAGTCCTTCATAAGTTTTTGGTGTTGTGGGAAGCATTCCAATGCAAAAGTATTGTTTGGAGTGGTATTCTTTGCAACCTTTGTCAAGCACTTGGATCTGAGATTAGATTTTGGTTTCTCAATTGATGGAGATATAGTGGAGGATGAAGCTAGCGATGATGGGTTAACATATAAAAAAGAGTGGAAAGATTATCATTGATGGGTATTTGAAGAATCTTTTTGTACTTCCCCTCCAATTTGGCATAGTAATGAAAAGGTTTAGGGTCAACATATATAGTAACTTCCTTATCATTATAAGGAAATTTCAGGCATTGATGGAATGTTGAAGGGACTGCTTTTAAGGCATGGATCCATGGTCATCCAAAGAGAAGGTTGTATGGAAGCTATAGATCCAATACTTGACATGTTGTCTCTACTATTTTTGGTCCTATTTGAATGGGAAGCTTGATTGTTCCTTCTGAATTTCTTTCCATATCATAATAAGCTCTAATGGTGATACTTTTATTTTTATCTATTTCATCATCAGAATATCCCAATTTTTTACTAATTTCAAGGTACAAATGTTTAAACCTACACCGTTATCTATTAGTACTCTCTTGACTTTGTGTTTGTGAACACACACTTGTAGATAGAGAGCTTGATTATGGAAAGAGAATTGTGGAAGGTCTTTCTCAAAAAATACCAAATGATGGGTGTAGATGATAGTACCAACCATGTCTTGAAACTGATTAGTGTTAAGGTCATTAGGCACTGATGTTTCAACAAGGGATTTCTCCAAAATTTCCTTATGTGCTAGCGATAATTTCAAAACTTCATGGATGGAGATTAAGATGAGATTTTTATTTAGTTGTTCCACAATGTTGTAGTCACTTGATGGCTTACTTTTGTGGATTTTACTTGGGGTGGTGCTCCCTATATTGTAACTCTTCTCCTTCGTGTAGTTACATTACACTCAAGATCTCTACCTAGTATGGTTACAACATTGATGGTATGATCATCATGAGTGCCATTTCCTATGAGTTCGTCATAAGAAAAGTTTGCTTTATAGTAATCTTGCCCTTTTCCCTTGTCATTTCCCCTAGAATGGTTAGGGATTGGATCCTTGTAGAATGCCCAACCACCATTTGATATCCTAATGGAATGAGGTTAGGATCCTTAAGAATGTCTACATTGAAGTCCGTGGGTAGTTTGACACCACTTTGTGCTAGTGTAAGGAAATACTAATTTGCATTTATCCCAAGCATTGTGTCCATAAGCTTCTACATTTTAGGATTTTGGGAATGTTCTAAGAGACTTGCATCAGTAAGTTCCTCATCACTATCATATTCTTCTATGACCATTTCCTTGGGATTTGGAAGTTGATTTTGACTATCAATCATGTTTGGGTGTCTAAGGAGTACTTCCTCATTACTAGGTGGTTGATTTTGTGTTGCTTTAAACATGGGTTCTCTTTGAGGAGTTGTAAGGTCATTTGGATTATAACCCCATGATTGGAGCTCCTCATTAGTGGTATTCATCTTGGGTGCACTAGAACTAATCTTGTTGGCTTCCATATTTTTCCCATGTTGAGATCTCGTGGTTGTCATAAGCAAGCTCAAGACCTAGGTGAATTTTTGTGATCACTAACTATGAAATGGGATGGTGTTTTCTTTTGGGGGAACTTTTTTCTAAAATAAACATATGGAGATAATGTCTGAGAAAACTTTTGGTCAAATATTTGTTGATGGTTTGTTATGGATGGTATTTTTGATGATCAAGACTCTAAAGTATGAGTGATTTTGGTGGATGTTTTGATATGACACTAATCATGGGACACAAAGTGTACAAGACTTGGAATAATATTTTGCTTCTTTTTTTTAGAGGATATGTTGATACTCTAATTGAACTAGCCTTGAGGTTACAAGAAAAGGTTGATGTTTGATATCCTAGAAAATGAGACCAAGAGGATAATCCAAGTTATTGTGTTCGATTTATCTTGAAACTAGGTTGGTGTTTTGGTTTGATAATGGATATGGAAAGATGTTGATATGATTTTTTTGTAGGTCTGATTATTTTTGTTTTCAAAGGATGAAAGATTAACTAGTTTTGAAATTAAAAAAATTTTGCACTAGAAAATAGGACAAAAGCAGTCTTTGTTTAGAACAATAGCGAAAATATTTAGGACAATAGCATTTAAAACTTAGGACAACAACAGTCAAATTTTGAGCAATAGTGGTCTCTATTTCAATTCATGATTGGTAAACAAAGAAGAAAATAGTGGCAATTTTAGCAATAGCAGTGAAAACTGAGATAACTACGACAAATTCTCTGAGACAGTAGCGGTAGGAATGTCAAGAGCAGTCTTTGTTTCAATTTTTTTGACTGGTTCAATAGTGAGCACAATAGCAACAATCTTCATAGAAGTGGCACATTTTAGGATAGAAGCGCAAATATTAGGATGATAATAGTCAAAATTTAGTGAAATAGTGGCAATGTTTAGGATGAAAGCAACAAGAATGTAAATGTGGCCTTGTTATCAAATTTTATAGTTTTGTTCAACAACAGTTTGTTGGATAAATTTTGCAATTTTGATTTTTTTGGTTGATCTGATGTTTTGAGAATTGTGTTTGAGAATTGGCAAGTGATAAAGCACATAAATCAAAGTGTATAAAGTTGACTGAAATGTTTTGTTGCTAAAAGGCCAAAATCCGCCTATGTTTAAACTAGTAATAAAATCGAAACCATATCAAGCATTTTATCCTTAAAGTCAAATTGGCCAATGGCGACACTTTCAGGCCCACAACTTGGAATCTACGTAGAAGTAAGGTAGGGACACCCTTTTGGGATGTATACACTTAAGTCTTTCGAGAGTGGACAAATAGGGGCCTCCTAGAATGGAAGGATGACCCAACCACCCTCTCCTCGAAAAGCTACAAGGAGCTTATAATAAGCCAAGGATTTCCATCTCAACTCAAGGGAGTTCATATGGTGAGTAAAGTATCTTCAAGGTACGATGTGCATCCCTTGCACTGAATCATGTCGCAGAGTAGAATATCTCAATAAAAAAGGTGGGTAAAACTAATTTAAAGCTCTTAGTCACTGCTTAAGGGACTAATACATGGCGAGCACACAGTAAGCCACTTAAGACTTTAACCACTCCTACTAGGGGAACTTATATGCAAAGGTACCTCCCTATTTTGAATGGCACTACACAACCAAAGCTAATACCAATTAAATCTTGGCTTTCATCGAAATCATTTATATAGCGGCTTGAGGGAAATTTTTATTTAGATCACCTTCAAGTTCTCCTTTTGGGATGTGTCTCTTAGGCAGGCCTGATCTAAAGGTAATGATAAAAATAAATGATGGTGAAACCCAAAGTTATTTTCGTCGCCCAAGATTGTCAAAAGATGCGAGGGGAGAGGATACACACTTGGTTTTCCAAGCATGGTGAACATGATATACAATTCATAGCATTTTATTTTTAAGCCAAAAAATTGATGTGTGTAAAGATACCAATTCAATTTTTAGGTACACCAAATTCAAAGCGTTTGAGACTTCAAGCAAGATATATATCAATTTGCAAATGAGAAATGATTTGTTCAATTTATAAGACCAAACTGAATATTTCTAGTGGCGTTGTTCATCTTAATAGCATCAACAAATGAAACTACATTCATTTTAATAGCTCCAAAATGAAAACATTTAATTTTAGGAGCACTAAAACAAAATGTGAGATTTGCTTGTTCAGTTTTAGGAGCACCAAACAAAAACATGAGATTTTCTTTATTTAGTTTTAAGAACACCAAATGAAATGTGATATTTGCTTGTTCATTTTTATGAGCACCAAATGAAATATGAGATTTGTATTGTTTAGTTTCATGAACACCAAAATGAAATGTTTGATTTGTATTGTTCAGTTTTAAAAGCACCACAATGAAATATGTTTTAACTAAAGAAGCTTTCAAATTAAAATGGCCTTAGACCATTCTCCAACTCTGTGATCAAAGTGTTAGTTGTTCTCATGAAAATTGTGTCATAATCCTACAATGGTTGTACCAACAACATTATAAAATCTCCCAAACGCAACAAACAATCAAACATTAGGGTTAGGCAAATAAAAGAAAAATCAAATAACCTTTGCAAATTGAAACCTAATAAAAAAATAGAACAATAGAAGATATGTCTAGGACACTAGCAAAATTTTCTCTATAACAATAACAATCAAGTTAGATGATAGCGATAAAAAAAGTACAACCATGGACCTATTTAAGATAATAGTGGTCTTGTAAAAGCCAACTTTGTTAGAAACCTACATACAAAAATTGATAGTGGTTAAAATGTCAATAGAGAACCTATTTAGTACAATAGTGGTCAATAAAAGTACAACCGCAGTAAAACCGTGAAAACGACCATGTGAAAATTTTGGAACTTCTGTGTTTCAATTATCAATAGAATTTCCTACAAAATACATTAGCATTTATAAAATTTTAACTGCTCACAAAACTTGCCAAAATATTAGTGTTAAGGAGTTGGGTCCCATCGAATGTGCCAATTGATGTAGTGGGGGGAAAATAGCATAAGAAAAATAACAATGAAATCAAACTAAAAAGATCAAAGTAAGATCAAATTCCAAACCCATACTCATGAAATGTGAAATGTAAAGCCATGAATCCAAACAAATAAACAACTAAGAAACTTAGATGAATCCAAAATAAAAGAAATCTTACCATACCATGTTGAAGTGTAATTCATATTGATGTCAGATTGCATTTGAATCAATTCGAAGCCTCCATTTGATGTTGCAAAATCTTCAAAGCATGTTAATGGTGATGGAAGATGTGTGTGTATTTGATCTCAAGAATTCGAATGTCAATTCAGAATGACCTCTTTGCATAAACTTGATAGATTCTTTGATCATTTTTTAGAATGAAGAGGGTTGTTATATAGATTTCATGTTTTCAGATGAACGATCAAGATTTTGTACTAAAAGATCATGATCAACAGTTGAGAACCGTTTAGAGGAAATAGATTGGAATGATTAGTGCGATTAGATGGGAATGATTGGGGGGATTGAAGAAATCAAGTTGAGTGGTTAGTGGGATTGAGAAATAGATTGAGTGGTTAGTGGGATTGAAGAATAGATGGGTTAGTTAACCATTTATTATGAGAAATCAGTGGTAATGATTTTCTCAATCACAAAAAGGGGTGAGGATAATTAATTAATTGGATGATTAATTAATATTTGGAGATGAACGTGCAAGTTATGTTTGACTTTAACAAATAAAGTTATATTTGTTTGTTGACTATGTTGAATGATTTTTAATAATTTATTTAATTATTCAAGTTTAGAGAGGGAAAAGTGATTTAATTAAATTATTAAATGATAGCAATTTAATTGATCAAGAGGAATAGGGTATATTAGTGACATAATTAAATAACTTGTGTTAATTTAATTAATCAGGAGGAATAAAGTTAGATTAATGATAAAATAGTGAATTAATTAAATAATTTAAGATTATTCAATTAATAGAGGAAAATAGGGTTAATAATGTAAATGATGTGAAATGCAATTATATTAATGTTAATGATGCTGACAATGCAAAAATTTCATTTGGAATGTGTGATATGTGTTAGGTCATTTTTACATGTCTATAGAATGCAACTTCTCTTTTGGACGTTTTTGCATCTCCCATTCTCATTTCATAGGCAGTGAAGATACCATGCAACTCATCAACAATGGTTGTATCAAAATTTCTTACTTCTTATGTGATTGTAATCATAGTAATAGCTAAATACACTAGATCCATACAAATTTAAGCAATATTTAACTACCTAAGATACAATCTCAATGAAATGTTTGAAAGCTTCAAAACAAACAACCATTAAACAAAACATGAAATAAACCATGAATTCACAAAGGAAACCTAATATAAAACTCCAAACCTCATCCCATTAGGGGATTGGTGTCATATTGATATGGAATGATGACCCTTTCCAATCCCTTTGATAACATGAGCATCTAATTGAACTCCATTGATGAAAGCTTAAACCAAAATGGATGAAACTACGCTAAGGATGGATGAAAAAGCTAATAATAGATGCAAGGATGAATAAAGATAATATTCAAATGTGCAACATAACTTTGCTTTAATGGAAGTGGATCCATTTCTCCCCAAAATGTGAGGTATTCATAGGAGAAAATGGTGAATCAAGGGTCAAGATCAAATGGATCAATCAATGGTCAAGATGCAATTAAGGGTGAAGACATGGATGAAGGATTCTCATCAATAGATGAGAATGCAAGATCAAATGGATCAAAGAATCAATTAATGACTCACAATGATTCAAACAAACACACTTTCAAAGTTGTTAGAAAGTTTGTTAGGAAAGAATATTCCATTTTTGGAGCCAAAATGGGGGAATATTCTCATTCAAGTGGATGGGTGAGAGAAAATTAAAAATTAGCTAATTAAAACAAAGTTTTTATTGTGCAAGTTGAGTGAATTTAGGATTATCATTAAATAATTAATTTATTTAATGAAAGGGGATGCAAATGACATTTAATTCAATAATTTAGGATTATTAAATTAAATGAGAGGACATAAAGTGTTTAGATTAAATAATTTGCATTATTCAATTAAAAAGAATGAAAGCTTGATGTGAAAGGGGAGGAATTAACCTAATTAAATTAATTAGATTAATAGATGAAAATTATGCATTTAATTAAATAACTAGGCTTATTTAATTAAATAGTAAAAAAGAAGATGAATTTTAGGATGAAATGATGTTAGTGACCAAATTCAAATGTGTAACATCATTTAGGACAATTTTAATTGTCTACATTTTTCCCCTCTTTGAAGCAAGGTACTCGTTGCATTGTTTCAAAGAACTGGCGCTTTTCAAATTAATGTTGTTGCTCATATGAAAAATTAAAAAAATCATATTTTTTTTGGATGCCCCAGCAAAAGGAATTAACTTGGTACCCTGACCCCTCGAGAGATCAAGCAAAATTTGAAATTTCGGGTCGATATCACAACAAAGGTTTAACATTGATTCAGGTGCCAAAAAAGTTTTTGAGATGCGAAAACAAGCTCAAAAACACAAAAAAAAGTCTCAAATTAGGCCCCATAGCTCAAAGATAGACAAAATAGGATGATTACCCTAGTTTCCCCCTCAAACTAGGGAAAAATCCCTAATTTTTAGGCATAAATAGAGGTTAAAGGGTCGATTTCAATTTATTTGCACTATTATCTTTTAGTGAATTGTTGCACTTTTGCTTTGACCCACAGACAGAATGGCTCACTATGTGCTTCCTACACACCTCGTAGATAGAGTTCGAGAGTACCGATGACCTCCAAACGCAGGACCCTGAGTATGTGCTTCAAAACTTTTCTCTGTTTTTGCACTTTTACTACATTTATGAGGGTTTGATTTAGGTCCTTTTAGGGCATTGCTAGATTATGACGTGTTTAAATCGATCAATGACATTATTGATCCTATAACGACGCACTTTATATAATGTGATGCATCCTAGGATTTAGGTAAAGCAATGCTTTTGGTTTAGGGCGATGCATGTTCAAAACAATGACATGTTTAGGGGTTTAGGTCTAGCGACACTATTTAGAAGTAGCGATGCACTTACTATATAGTGACGTGTCGAGGATTTGGTTAGAGTGATGCATCAAAATGTTGAATCACTATTTAAATATAGCGACACATCATCTAAACAGAGATGCACTTGCAAAAAGATTAAAGCAACGCTATTGAAAATAGTAATGCTTTTGCAGATTAAGGACTTGGACACTCAGATTTTAATCAGTTTTAGCCAAATTGACATTGTTTGCTTTATGCATGCAGGAGGATATTTAACCTCTCATGTCTCGGGAGCATCGACTTGACATTCTTGCAGATGCACAGTATTTTGATGTGGAGCATTAGGAGTTCATGGAAGT
Source organism: Sequoiadendron giganteum (assembly GCA_007115665.2). Lineage (NCBI taxonomy): Eukaryota > Viridiplantae > Streptophyta > Pinopsida > Cupressales > Cupressaceae > Sequoiadendron > Sequoiadendron giganteum. The sequence goes on from CM021102.1 coordinate 517,661,475, forward strand.
CATTGGATTTGGATTCATTGCATATATGCTTGAGTTTTGCACCCACTCGGCTATGATGACAACGTTGGTGGAGCGTTGGCATAGTGAGACATCTTCATTCCACCTCTCCATCGATGAGGTGACCATCACATTGGAGGATGTATGGTGGATTCTACTGCTTCCCATACATGGGGAGCGAGTTATTTATGACACAAATTTTGGGATGGATGCATGCTTTCAGATCCTACAAATAAATGACATCATTCTAGTGAGCTCCCAGATTGACCTGGAGCAGTTCTGAGGATAGGTACTAGTTTTCAAATTAGTTCTAGGTGCCTTGATCTTTGGTTTGATTTCCCTAGAATGAAGGGGTAGAGGTTTCAGTACAGGTTGGGGACTAGTGTGGCACGACATGCCTTACAAGATGACTCAGTATGCATGCGGTCCTATTATCCTTGCATCCTTATACCATGATATGCATCAAGTAGTGTATTTCCAGGGGAGGAGCATCAGGGTTAGGGTCACTTTACTACACATCTATGCATATGAGCATATTGTTGTGTTGAGATCCATTGTCGCTCTAGCAGATATTGATCAGAATGAGCCATTGGTATACAGGTACCGATCAAGTATGACCTTACAACACACGGGGCCGACAGGGATCCCATATTGGAGGAGGGTCATAAATGATATGACCATGTTTAGGTGGAGGCCATGGCTTCAGGTACCAATGTGGTACAATGACCACCAGTAGTTATTTTATGCCAGGAAAACCCGATTCATCCAGGGTAAGGAGCATACTATGATAGATAAATATATTTTAGATCACGTAGCTTAGCAGTTCAAGGAGACACAAGATGTTTTCCTGGATGATTATACAACCATTTTTGCTCAGGCTTGGAGAGAGATTCAGTAGGGATCATAGATTCAGCCCCAGGTAGCCATAAATGATTTTAGACAGCTTGTGGATTGACCTTGGGTTTATAAAGGAGGACAACTTGATGTGGGGACTGCCCAACTTACAATGCATGGTGGGTGCCTCCCACATGATTGAAATTCTAGTAGGAGTATATCCACAGGGAAAACCCATAGGTCGAGGTTTAGGTAGGGAACAACAGTAGGGTGAGCAACAATCTACCCATGATCAAGGTCATCAAGACTAGGTTATGAGGTAGGGTCACTAGAATAAGGCAATGGGACAGGTACCAAGGTCACCCTGACCACCACCACCACCACTACATCAGCATCAGCATAAGCCACAACAACAGCCAGGGTAGGATCCCTGATATATATAGATCCAAGCCCTTACGACCAAGAGAGATTAGTTGGCATAGTAGGTGTAGACCCTGGCAACTAACAAGGATTATGAGCGACAATTGTGGCAGTAGTTGGATCTTCAATTGGCCTAGAAGAATAGACAATGTCACCAACTAAAGTCCATTGCAGTAGCAACTTAGGATAGGCTGTGTCCACACACATGTATATAGATGTCGTATTAGAGGCGACATACTACAAGACACTCTATCACTGGGATGTCCCCTAAGAGTAGTGATAGCCAGACTATTCGTAGAGGAGTGGGGCTTCTCCTAGGGGTTCAAGTGGTGAGCCATCAGTTAGACAACCTAGAGAGGGTATCCAAAGACATCCACTTGGTGGTCATCAGGATCAGTCTCAACACGATGATCGATAGATCAGGGGATAGCTCATTTTTTTTTTGTAGACATATTTTTGGTATACAACCTGATTTTTATATGTATATACATTCATCAACTAATTTTTTATAGCCTCTTGTATATCTCCTTTTGATGATATTTGTACATGACATTCAAATTTTGATGATATATATGAGATGGCCCAATTTGGTTATGATGTGATGTGATGTTTTATTTATTGCATGCTTTATGATATGGATGCACATGTATATGGATGAATGCAGATGTTGATGTTATGGATGCATTTCTTTATTTATGCTTTATGATATGATATGATCTACAATGCGATGTTTATGTGATATGTGATGTATGATGTATGCTATGGATGCAATGTGATGGATGTTTTTATTCTCTTTTTTAGTATCTTTCTATGACATGCTATGAGATGGATATATTTTATTTTACATATTTCCCATATGATGATGTCATGCTTATGATATGCAAATGAGTATGTTGTGATTATGCAGGATATATGTATGTTGATGGTTGATGGATGTGGGATGGATGCTTTATGATTTTTGTTGACTGTCATTATACTATGTTAGCATGGAAAGAAGATAGAAGAATAAGACTAATGGATTGACCATTGATTTCAAGATTGATTCAGAATTCCAACAAGTCCATGAGTTGTCAAGAATTTATTAGATATGGTGATGATATAGATGATATGCTCATTCCAGGGATTGGGATACTTCATCATTCCTTATTTTTGATATAACACATAGACACGATGCATCAAGGTATTGATAAACAAGATGGCATTCTATATAGTGTGATGGAATTTGACTCTGCAAATAGATAGGATAGTCCTTGTTCACACCTTGACATATAGAAACCTTTTTGGAATGTAGTTTACAAGTTTAAAATATTTCGGACCAAAGCATATGTATAGTCAACAATCTACTCAAAACAACTTCCCTACACTCAACAAAGCAAGTATGCGTCAAGATAATTTTACAAGAATACCCCACAAGCACAACAAACAAAAGATAATGATTAATGCCCCATTCCTTTCTCTCTAAATTGTTTAGACATCACAAAGAGGTCCTCAGAATGGATCAATAAGATAAATCATAAGAAAATATTAAAAATAAACAACCAATGTTATCTATATATCTCGTGCTAAAGTAACATAGCTAAGGTGATTTCTGACGATGATGTCCATCGTAGGAAGGATACATCCTAGGACATGTTTATCAATTTTTTTGACTAATATTAAGCTTTTGATAGGTCATTGATACAAATTTTATCGAATCATTTACCTATGATCTAGACTTTAGATTTTTGACATTTAGGTGCATACTTCACAACTTGTCATACTTGTTTTCTATTTGTTCTACCAAAGGTCGATGATGACGATTGATTTATTTTGAATGGGGGTTTATTACAAGTGAAGTGAAATGGGATGGGTGGTTTTAGATTTTTCTAGAATATTTCAATGTTTTGACATTTTCTAATGTTTTGAGGTTGTTTTTGGTCTTTTCAAATGTTTATATTTTCAATTATTTGAGGTTGTTTAGGATTTTTTGAATGTTTTCTAAATATTTTGGGTTTTCAAGTTTTCAAATGTTTTGATTTTCTAGTTTTCAAATGTTTTTGTGTTTTTAGAGTTTCAACCAAGACCTAAGAGGGACTGACCTAGGGCCTTGGGGGCTTATCAAAGATTAGCCTTGCCTACATTATACACACAAAGACTATGTAGTTTGACTGAATTTGACCAATTATTGATGAGATATGAACACTTGATGGATTGTAAGTTTATTTTGAAAAATTCCTAAAGGATTGACCAAGGGTGTCTCGAGGACACATCGATGATGGCCTTGCCTACGTTCAAGCTTAGAGACAATGTAGTTCAACAAAGTAATGTTTTTTATTTTCTGACATTTTGACCTGTTTAGGGATTTTGATGTGTTTTGGATTTTGAATTTACAAATTTTCAAATGTTTTTGGATTTTGGCTATACAAGATTTTGATGAGGTTTTCAAATATTTTTGGGATTTTTCAAGAGATTTCCAATAACCTTAAGATATACAAGAACCTAATCTGATGCAAGCATAACAAATTTCCCCCAATGTGATGTAGGCAGGACAAATTGACCTTAGGAATGTGCAAGTACTACTAAAGGGGAATATGATACTTATGCAACATACAACTATGATACAGATGCAGATGGGTGATGGAATAAATAGGAGTAATGATGTGATGGATGGATGTGATGTGAAGCATGATAAGCTAAAGAGCCAATGATAGATGGAGGTGCTTATTTATGCACAGCACCTATTTGTCAAATTTTCACCAGGGTACTTGCCCAAAGTGCTACCAAGTGGTTTGCACTAGAGGATGATTTTTTTCTTTATAATTTTCAATCCTTTTCATTTTATTTTTTTTATATTTTTGAATTTACACCCTTCAAACTTAGGCATAATTTGTTTTGAGATGTAGACTGTTGATTGTTTCCTGCAAGGGTTCTCCTTCAAGCGTTGATAATTGATAGGCTCCTGATTCATAGCTTGTTGTGACAAAAAATGGTCCTAACCAGTTGGGCTCAAACTTTCCTTTACTATCCTAATCTGGAACATTCTTTTGATTTTGCTTGAGGACAAGATCTCCTACCTGGAAAGACCAACTCTTGATCTTCTTTTTGTAGCTTCATTTCAGTGAGTTTTGGTATGCTTATAATTGATTCAAGGTATCAAGATGACACTCATCCAGGAATTCTAACTCATTCAGCTGAGACACCCTATATTCTCCATCAGTGATCATATTATGTAGTGACACTCGCAATGAGGGAAGCCCGACCTCAATAGGTGGGATGGCTTTAGATCCGTAGACTAAGGAGAAATGGATTGCACTTGTAGGTGTGCGAATACTAGTTTGATAGGCCCATAAGACAGGGTTTAACTGTAGATTCCAATCACAACCTACTTCATTGACTGTCTTTTTCAACATTTTCAGTATGGTCTTATTTGTAGCCTCAACTTGACCATTATCCTAAGGGTAATAGGGGGTGGAGAACCAATGTTAGATGTTGAATTATTGGCATATCTCTCTTACATATTCATTTTTTAAAGGTTTCCCATTATCTAAGATAAGGGCTTGTGGAACACCATAATGACAAATAAGGTATTTTAGAATGAACTTGGAGATCTATTTCCCTATTACGTAAGTCATAGGGATGGCTTCTACCCACTTTATAAAGTACTTAGTAGTCGTGATGATGAATTTGTGGCCATTAGACGAGGTGGGGGTAATCTTTCCTATGAGGTCAAGTCCCCACTGCGAGAAAGGCCAAGGTGTGACAATAAATTGTAAGTTGAGTTGAAGCATGGATAAGGTCTCCATGTTGTTGACACTGAATACATTTCTACACATATTGATGATCCTCTCTTTCCATGGTTTCCCAGTAATACCCCATCCTCAACATTTTAATGGATAAGGTTATACCACTAGAATGGGACCTGCAAATGCCTTTGTGTACTTTTGTTAAAGTGGTCAAGGCTTCCTATTAGTTGAGACATCATAATAATGTCCCCTCAATTCTTCTACGGTATGGGGTATCGCCTTAAGATGATGAATTGAGATGCCTTGTTAACAAAGGTTTTCTTAAGGTTAGAAATGATATCAGATGGGAGGGTACCTTTGCTAAGATAGGTGAATATATCATGATACCATGGGGAGCTAGGACCAAAAATTACACACAAAAATTTAGATTTAGGTATTTTGAAAGCTGGTATCAGAATCTATTCTACCAAGAATTCACATTGAAGGACGTTGTGTGGCATGTCTAACAAAGACCCATTTTTTCCATGGCATCTGCTACTTGGTTGTTTACACAATGTATTTTCTTAAAGATTATATCAATGAATAATTCCTTAATACTTTCTACCATCTTCTTGTAAGGAGTGAGTTTATCATCCTTTGTTTGGTAGTCGTCGTTGACTTGGTTAACAATCAGTCATGAGTCCCTATAGAATTTTAACTCTTGTATTTGCCACTGGATTGCTATTCTTAACCCTGTTATGAGAGCTTCATACTCAACAATATTTTTGGTACATGGAAAGGATAGTTGGTATGAATTTGGAATACAATCACCTTGAGGGGTGATAAAGAGAATTCTTTCCCCTGATCCACATTGGGTATATGATTCATCAAAGTACATTTTCCATTGATTCGCTGCATTGAGGAGAAAGATCGACTCATCAGGAAACTTAGATATCAAAGGATTTTACACATAAATGGGTACTACTACTAGTTTTTATACAATGATCTATCCCTTTATAGCCTTTCGCTCCACATATTTTATGTCGAACTCTTTTAAGATCATTACCCACTTGGTCATTCATCCAGTGAGAGTTGCTTTAAACAATAAATATTTTAATGGGTTGATCTTAGCAATAAGCTTGATTTTATGTGAAAGCATGTGATGTCTAAATTTTTGTGAAGCAAATTCCATCACTAGGCATGCCTTCTTGATGGAAATGATTTTTTTTATATCCCACCAAGGTCCTGCTGATATAATAGATGGTTCTTTCTTTTCCCATTTCATTGTGTTGAGCTAAAAGAGCACCTAATGCTCTTGATGTGTCTAAGATGTACAAGATCAGATGTTTGTTTGGTATCGACAACATGAGAATAGGAGGTGATAATAGGTAGTCCTTGATTTTCTAAAAGGCTACATCGCATTTCTCATCCCACTCATATGTTATTATTTTATGAAGAAGGTAAGAGAAGGGGTGGATCTTATTTGACAACTACGTGATGAATCTCCTAATTGACTGTAACCTTCATTGTAGACCTTGCATCTGTTTTAGTGTTTGTGGTGGCTCCATGTCTAAGATTGCTTTTAACTTTTCTAGATCTATCTTGATCCCTCTTTTTGACAATATGTAGCTAAGAACCTTGTTTGATGTAACCCCAAAGATACACTTTTTTGGGTTCAATCATACCTTATATTCTTCAAGCCTGTCCTAGATTGGTCCCAATACCTCTATGTGCTCTTTCCTTGTATTTTATTTTGATAAAATATCATCCACATAGTCTTCAACTATTTTATGGATCATATCATGAAATATTAGGGTCATCACCCTTTGATAGGTTGCTCCAGAATTCTCTAGCCCAAACGACATCATATTCCAGTAGTAAGTTCCCCATGGACATGTGAATATAGTTTTATGTCGGTCCTCCTTAGCGATCATGATTTGGTTATAGCCTAAAAATCCATGCTTTGTTTAAGTCCCTAAATTTTGTGCATATTATAATTCCCCCAGTGGGTTTGGAGATTGGCACCAGGTTGGAAACCCACTCAGGATAGTCAATTGGTTGGATAAATCCAACGTTAAGGAGCTTTTGTAATTCTAGTTTAACTAGTAATGCTATTTGAGGGTGCATATTTCTCAATTTATATTTTATTGGTTTGGCTTCAGGATAAAATACAAAGTGATATACAACCACTTGAGGATTGATCCCAGGCATATCTGTGTAGGACCATGCAAATTTTCCCCTTTGCTCTTTAAGGAACACTACCAAATTTTTCTATTCTTCATCTAACAATGATTCAACATAGAAGTTTATCTTAGGTTCCTCCTCTAATCCCACATTCACTAGAGTTGCTTTCTCTGCCAGGATCATTGATTTCTCTAGATGTATTGCACTTAGGGGGATATTGAATACCTCATCCTCTAGTGCCTTAAAGACGTTTCCACCTTCAGATGTGTCCTTTCTTTTTACTATTTTGTGATTTGAAAGTGCCACAATATGGTTTTCACTTAAAGACCTACATGCTATTCTCATTTCATTGATTTTGTGACCAAGGGATTCAATTGTTTCCCCATAGTTCTCTTGTCTTTCAAGCTCTATATCAAATCATGGTTTATGATCCCAACATGGCAAGTTATGGTAAAGTCCCATAAATCCTAAGATCACTTCATCGTTTTTAAACGTATCTAGAATTGGTGGTCCTCATTGGTTCTAGTCGATCAGTTGGGGGTATACTAGGTTTAATTTAGAGGTTTGGTCATTTGGGGTAAAGTATGTTGTGGTTATCATAAAGATGAAGGTATCCTCAAATAATTCAGCGACATCAAGGGGAAAGTCATCTAGGGTAGTATCATATGATGTTGGTAACCAAGAGGAAGCCTCAACCCATTTATTAGAAGTACCTTTACCAATAAGGGTCACCTTGCTAGTAGTACATCCTAAGACAAGATTCTTTGGATGTCTCTCGGGAATGATGGGTTCTAGCAATTTTTTGTCATTTTATCCCAACTTTTCATTCTTGTTATACCCCCATCCCATCATTAGCTATAAGCCTGTATTGTCATCTTCCATCGGAAGAACAAGCATGGGTCAATTATCTTGATACAAAAATTTAGATACATCCTCTTCACTGACGTCCTCTTTGTTCAAGTCCCCCCACTTGGTGAAGGTGGTGGATTTTTCCTTTATTGTTTCAGCTAATTTTTTAATAGGTTAGGGTTTTCCATGAGATTTGGGAGAAAGAGGTAACTCTCCCAACACAAAAGTATCCTTATTTATATTATAATCCCCACAATTATTATCCTTGATTACTACCTTGATGTTGGGTATATTATACACAATGGGTGTTGTATATTTTGAGGTGGATGCAAGGGAGGATGGGTCAACAAATGAGGAGGAGGTTGTAGGGCCTTCATCATTCTTAGGTATTTGGGGGATCTTGTATAATTTAGCCTCAAGGTTCTTGCAATAGTAAAAGGGCTCAAGATCACCATGGATGGTAAATTCTTTATCCTCAAAGGGAAACTTGACACATTGGTGGTACGTGGAAGCGACAACGTGCATCGCATGAATCCGTGGTTGATCGAGCAAAATTTTGTAGGGAAGGTCAAGATCTAGCACTTGGCATTTGGTTTCAACAATGATGTGTCCCATTTGGATAGGTAGCTTGATGATGCCTTGATACACTCACTCTTGACCATCATATGCCCCTATTGTTATGCCCTTTGTCTTTTCAATAGCATCCTCTAAGAAACCCAAGTTCCTGACTAACTAAAGGGTGCAAATGTTTATACCAACACCTCCATCTACTAGGATTGTTTTAACTTTATTCTTATAAAAAATGACCTTGAGATGCAAAGCGCGATTATGTGATGACTACGTTGGTAGGTCTTGTTCAGAGAATGTGAGAAGATGGGGATGGTGATATGCCCTGTCATAGCTTGAAATTGCTCAGTATCCATATTTTCAGGTATGGGGGAGGTTGATAAATATTTTTCTAGTATATCCTTATGTGTGGGGGATAGCTTCAATAATTCGAGGATGGGGATTTATGTGGGGGTTTTATTTAATTGGTCTAGGAGACTGTAGTTACTAGGGTTTGATGTTGGTAGTGTAGATTGTGCCCTAGATTGCAATGAAGCTCCTTGGATTGTGACCTTTCTATGTCATGTGGTGACTCCACACTTTGCACTAGGTCCTCTGACGATGATGATTCTTACAACATTGTCACAAGAGGTGACCAAATTGGAATATACATGCCCTACATAACTATAATTTTTTCATTTTCCATTATCGTTCCCTTTATTGTGTTCTGGCATTGGGTTCTTATATATATTTGGTCTTGATTAATTATTGGTAGATCGATATTTATGTCCCCATTTTTGATGAGATCTTGGATAATGTTCTTTAGCTTCATACATCTAGATGTTTTATGTCCTTTGATCTTTGAAAATCACAAATATCCTTTTCGTTATACCAAGGTGGTTTAACTTAAGGCTCCTGATAGTTTTGGTAAATGGGGAGCATAATCAAGTTTGACTATACCAATTTCTATATGGCAGATTTGATGGGTTCCCCCAATGGTGTATATTTGCATTTTGGGTAGTTATTCCTATTTGGTGGTCCTCTTTGTTGTTCCTTGGTGTTATTGATTCTATTATTCTATGGTGGTGTGGTGGTTTGTTGTACATTATGTTGTGTTTTTTTTGGTTGATTGGTGTTTTGTATAGGGGAACTTATTACTAATTTAGCATCAACGACACCATCATTTTATACATTCTTGTTCTTATCCCACACGCGAGGCTTATCGTTGGAAATGGTAGATGGGAGGTTGTCTTTATACGCTTGTGTGGTTCCCTGTGAGATTAGGGCTCTCTCTATGTTGGGGCCCTAGGGATAAGCTCATCATAAGTGGTGACATATGACATATTCAATTGTAAGGATAAGTCTATGTTAATATTTTCTATGATGATCCCTACTTGTTCTTCAAGAATAGGCCACTTACTCTTACTAGCTCTCTGCCTCCACCTTTGTAGGAAATTCGTGAAGGATTCTCCTTTGATTTGATTTAGAGTGTAAAAATCTTCTAAGCTTACATCCATGTCTAGGTTCAAGGAGAAATGGTCGATGAACCTATCATTTATTTCTTGGAAGGTTTTAATACCTAGAGGCAACTATGAGAGCCAATCAATTGTTGGGCCTACAAAACTGTGTGGGAAAAGGTGCATCAAGTAGGAATCATTGTAGGCAACCTCCATGCACATTACATGGAATTATTTTATGTGATATATAGGATTCCTCTTCCCTTTTTATTTATAAAACTTTGGGACCTCAAAATCGAGCGGGAAAGGTACCATTGCTATGTTCCTATCGAAGGGGTATGGACACAAGTTTTGTTATATATGTGGTTTCTTGGTTTTCCCCAATTGAATGTCCTGGATTTGTTGTGTGAGTGCCTTGAGCTATGATGACACATAATATTATGGATTTGGTCGAGGATCATATGTGGTATACTGTGGGATGGTGGATAAGCTGTAAATGGGGTTTTGATATGATGGGGTGTTGTATGGTGTGTATGATGGATTCTGATACTGTGAAGGTGAGGGTGATAGAGGTGGTGATGTATATGCTCCTTGTGCAATTGGATTTACAAATTTTTTTTGGGGATTATAGTACAAACCTTGTTGTTGTTAGGTGTATTTTTGTGCTAGCAATACTTATTGTTGGGCTTGTTGTTGTTGGTGTGCGAGTAATGCTTGTTTTTTAGCTTGTTGTTGTTGTTGTTTTTGTGCAATCGAGGCTATTTTTTGAGCTTGTTGTTGTTGCAATGATTGTTGATAAGCTTGTTTTTGCAAATATTTTTGTTGGGCTTGTAGTTGTTGCAAAGCTTGAGCTCATGCTTGTTGTGCTTGCAATGCTTGTTGATAAGTCTATTGTACTTGTTGCAAAGCTAGAGCGTGAGATCATTGTGGTTGAAATGTGGAAGTGTTTTAATGTTGGGATATGTGAGATGGATTTTAAGTGATCATGGTATGAGTGGGTTGTAGGTTGAATTGACATGGTTCTTTGTGTGGTGAATGTTTTGGGGTTGTTTTGCGCTATCATTACTTGTAAAAATATCGATTGGAATGGAGGAATGTATTTTTAGGGCCCCGTTTGATTTTACATGGCTTGGGGGGGAAATGGGAAAGATGATGGTGTCATTTGGTGTTGCAATAGGGTGATCCCACAATGTTGGTTTTCAATTTCTGGGAGATTATGATTTTTGTTGAAATCACATATTTTTAGAAAATATAATGATTTAAGCCTTAAAAAGTTCCATTTTAAGGATTCCAATTGAAGAAGGTTTGATCAAACCACCTTAGATCAAACCCCCTTGGATATAACCCCACTAGTTTTAAACCATACCTATAATGGAGTCTCCTTTACACCTATCAAAATGTTGATAAAAAACCACTTCTGATTTAACTTTTGGGGGATCAAATGAATTCATTTAATTTTATTTTTTGTAAGTATGTAGTCCTTATTATAAGCTTCCCAAAAAGTATAATTTTAAATAAATTTAATTTTAATATTATATTTATTTTTTAATTCTTGTGAATGTAGGTTTTTCACCGAAAATCGAGCTCTTTGTTCTCCACATGTGGAAAAATAGAAGATTATAAATTTTTTTTGAAAAATATGATTGCACTAGATATTGAAGTCCTTGATCCAACAAAAAATAAAATTGAATTTTGATACATACAAAAAAAATTATGTGTTATACGGTCCGCCTATGTCTGAATTGTAATTGGTTTGACTTCGAAACTTGATTAAGGAAAAAATATTCAATAAAACACCATGAAACCAATTGGAAGCACTAGATATCATAGTTAAAGATCTAAATTCGAAAAAAATAGAATTTTATCCTTCATGGAAAAAAAATTATGTGTTATACGGTGAGCGTCACTCCTTAAAATTGGTGTTTACTGAAAAAAAACTAGTTTTCGAAGGAGATGGAAAAATAAGTGCAATCTGATTCCAAATTTTTTGAAAAATATATATTTAGAATCTACAGACAAAATTTCAAAAATCACTAGTTTGCATCATCTTCAAATTACTCACGGTTTAGCTGCTATAAGTGTCTGAAAGTGAAGATTTAGTTAGAAAAAATCAATTCAATGTCTAGTTTGGCCAAAATTGTAAACCAATATTGTGGGGTCACCCAATATCAATGAAATATTTTGACCTTGAGCTAATGGATTATAAGGGCTCCCTTGACTAATGTGTTGAGGGTTCCCTTATTGTGTTTGATTGGGGGCCAAGGTATTACCTTGGTTGATGGGATTTGTGATCAATGTGTTGGTTTGATTTGGATTTATGCTAGATGGGGTTGATGTGTTTTGTGGAACCAATGGGTTTGATGGGTCAATTGGGTGGTTGGATGAATATTTCCATTGTTGTGTTAAGGTTTGAACTTGTGTAAGGGTGTTAAATCACCCTTTTTGTTCTTCTTGAGGAACTTGGTTCCCATTACCTTGTGTAATGTTAGGCATACTTTGGGTACTCGTGGTAGGGATGGAAGAAGATGGTTGTGCTTGAAATACCGAGGTAATCATTGTGTTATGGAATGTAAGGGGTACATATGGATGTAGAGGATGTTTAGGAATGGTGGTGGAAGAATGTGATGGGGCACCAAATGTTGGTGTCCAATTTATTCTTTGGGGAAGGTTGGTTTTTTATGTACCCAAAAGTGTGTTGCCTTCTACATTGGGCGTGAGACCAAGGTTTGTTGCAATCCTAGTTGCAAGACTAGGAGTTGATGTTTGAATTGTAACAAGGGATGGAGTAGGTTGATTTATAGTTTGAATCATTCCTTATGCCAAGGGTTGTGCGATGAAAGTTGAGGGAATTGAAGCCACATTCTCTAAGGTTTATTCCATAATTGTGTCAAAGTCAAATGCAGAAGGAAGTTTAGCCCCTTCTTTTGCTAAAGCTAGCATGTATTGGGTAGAGTTCTTTTTCATCAAAGTGTTAACAATATGGTTTGTCTTAGGATCTTGTTGATATTCAAGGAGTTATTCCTCAGTGAGCTCATGGGAGTTGTTTGTGACATCTTCTACCTCATATCCTTTGTCTAATGTATTTTTTGGTTATTGTGAGGGGATAGAATGGCTCTTAGGATCAAATCTTGTGGGATAGTATCACTTGTGGTAGATGTGGTTTGGTTTGCTCCATGTTTCTCTTGTCTTGTGATCTTATTGTAACCATAAATTATGGGTCAACTTTGGGAGAGGTGTGTTGAGATTTATAGTGTTGAAAATGTCTAGTTGACTCAAATTTAGATAAAAGGGACCCTCTAAGTTGTTTTGGACAACTAATGTGCGTGGATGATGATAAAATGGGTGACTGATATGGGGGATGAACTTTCTAAACTTTTGGGAAACACTTTTAGACTTAAGGATTTTAAAGTTGTGATGTCTTGGAAAAAAAGGTGCTAATGAACTTGTAAATTTAAAGGTAGACATGACCTTTAAGATAAAAAAGTTCAAAAGGATGATGACTAACTCAACTAAGTGTATGGAAAAATATTAATTTACATACAAATAGCTAAGTTAGGGGGTTGTTTTGAGAATATCCTAAGTCTAGAATGTTGATGTGCCCAAAAGTTTCTAAAGTTGTTTTGTGAAGTGAAATATAAAATGTGTTAACCTAAAAGGGACCTTTGGTTTACAAGACCAAGATGATGAGAAACATGTTTTACCTCTAAAGTGATAAACCTAAGAACTCAATGTTTTGATGATAGAACTTTTGACTCAATGTTTTGGCAATACTTTCCATGTTTCACTTTGTTGCTTGGGAGTCAATGTGTTTTGAGAATAAGCCCAATTTGTAGTGTGTTCATTTTGTTTTAAACTTTGATTTAGAGAGATTGATTTTACCACATCAAGAAGTCTTAATTAATTTAAAACTAAAATTTCTATGTCTAAGAAACCTTCATTCCACAAAGTCCAATATGTGAAACTCAATAAGCTAATGCCATAGTTCCCTATGTTGACTTTGGAAAGTGTGAATTAAGATATAAGGCCAAATATTTAGAAGCCTCTAAAGATAAAATAATTAGGGACAAGCAACAATATAGGACTTTTCAAAGGTATTCACACTAAATCCAAAGGGTTTGAAATTTGATAAACACATTGATGTTTATTTAAGTTGTTTTGAAACAAAGAAAAGTGTCAAACTGACTCAACAAGAACAAGCAATAATGACCCTTTCTCAAGTAGGCATGTTCCTCTTGGTAGGTGTAGCTCATGCCCTAAAGGGATGATTTTACATGCAACATATGGAAGGAAAAAATAGAGGTATATCACCACCTCAAGATTTTTTACAAGAGAATGAAATCTTAAGCTCTATGCCTCAACCATAAATCGAACTTGGTAAGTAACTTTTCAAAAGTAAATTTTGATGTACCACTTTCAAATAATGTTTCAAAAAACAATGTTTGGACTCTACTCAAATGTTTTTAATGATACATCGAGAATATAGGGGGTATAAACCATATGCAAGCTACTTAAAGATTTAGTCATTCTTGCTTGGCCCACAAGTCCAGACGAGGATTAGGCATTGTAATGTTACCATGCCCCCAATTGAAGCTACTATCTTATGAATTCACAACCTTTAATATAGCCTACTGGTAAACATGTTTTTTATACACTACTTTGATGAGTTCTCCATTGCGAGATGTGTCTCATTAGAAAGACCTTTATTAATAAGAAAAATGCTATTTCTCTTCACCCAAGATCGCACGAAGTGCAAGGGGAGAGAATACCTAGCAAGTTTTTAGGGTGATCAAAAAAAGAAAGTACACTTGAGTGTTTCTCTTCACCTAAGATCACACGAGGTGCAAGGGGAGTTGATACGTACTACAAGTGTACACAAGTAAAACACTCACACAATACACTCATTATTTTTAAATCCTTGATAGTAATGATGACTTAATTTTAAGCACCAAATTGAAGTGTATGATTGTATTTATCCAATTTTAACCAATATTGCAATGATGAGGATGTATGGGTTCAATTTTAACCAACTTCAAAAGATTTATTGCATTATATATTTAAACCCAATTGAAATTTATTGGTCCTAAAACATTAAATGAAGTAGAATATGATGGTTTATATCATCCCCTAAGTGTTAAAACACTTTTACAATAACCATAACAAAGAAAAAATGAAAATCCAAAATTTCAGATTTTTTTGGTATTTTCTAGGTTCTAGTAAATCATGTTTTCATTGGCCTTCGAAGCGGAACTTAGGTTTGAAACTTGTGTCGGTCCTCAAAATTTTTTTGATGTGGACACAAAGTTTTAGGCATTGAGATAGTACTCATGGAGACCTTTCCAATGGTGCAAACGGATTTGAATTCTGAGCACCGAGTAGAAAATTATGACCCCAACAAGTTGGGGTAAATAATTTCCTAGTTTTTCACTCCTTTTCAAATCTGGAAAATTAGTTAGCCTCCTCGAAAAAAAAAACTAGAAGTCAGTGAATGATCAAAGAGGATTAAATTGAAAAACCAAATCAAGCATTAAAATCTAGCTCTCTATTTTACCTGCAAAAGCGTCATTGTTCTGTAATAGCATCGCTTTGGTGAAATGTGATAGCATCGCTTTGCAAAAACCAGTAACGTTAATAAAATCGCTATATCAATAGTGTCTCTATAGACAAAAATCAATAGCATCGTTGTAGCCAAAAATCAATAGTATCGCTTTGGGGAAAAAAGGCATCGCTGAGTCTGCAAACTGGTAATCACAGGAAACTCAAGAGAAATTCATCAGATTTGGTTAGTTTTTCCATCCTAGTACCAAAATGTGATGTAATCATATTAATAGCTAAATACACTAGACCCATACAAATTTAAGCAATATTTAACTACCTAAGATACAATCCTAATGAAATGTTTGAAAGCTTCAAAACAAACAACCATTAAACAAAACCAAAAATAAACCATGAATGTGCAAAGGAAACCTAATCTAAAACTCCAAACCTCATATCATTGGGGTATTTGTGTCATATTGATATGGAATGATAACCCTTTCCCAATCCCTTTGATAACAAGAGCATCTAATTGAACTCTATTGATGAAATCGTAAGCCAAAATGGATGAAACTATGTTAAGGATGGATGAAAAATCTAATAATGGATGGAAGGTTGAATAAATATAGTATTCAAATGTGCAACATAAATTTTATTTGATGGAATTGGATCCATTTATCTCCAACATGTGAGGTATTTATAGGAGAAAATGGTGAATCAAGGGTCAAGATCAAATGGATCAATCAATGGTCAAGATGCAATCGGGGGTGAAGACATGGATCAAGGATTCTCATCAATGTATGTGAATTCAAGATCACATGGATCAAAGAATCAATAAATGGCTCACAATGATTCAAACACACACTTTCAAAGTTGTTAGAAAGTTTTTTAGAAAGTTTGTTAGGAAAGAATATTCCATTTTTGGAGCCAAAATGGGAAAATATTCCAAGGGAATATTCCCATGCAAGTGGACGGGTGAGGGAAAATTATAAATTAGTTAATTAAAACAAAGTTTTAATTGTGCAAATTGAGTGAATTTAGGATTATCATTAAATAGCTAATTTATTTAATGAAGGGGGGATGCAAATGGCATTTAATTCAATAATTTAGGATTATTCAATTAAATGAGAGGAAATAAGATGTTTAAATTAAATAATTTGCATTATTCAATTAAATAGGATGAAAGGTTGATGTGAAAGGGGGGGAATTAACCTAATTAAATTAATTATATTAATAGATGAATATTATGCATTTAATTAAATAACTAGGATTATTTAATTAAAAATTGAAAAGAATATGAATTTTAAGACGAAACAATGTTAGTGACCAGATTCAGGTGTGTAATATCATTCAAGGAAATTTTAAGTGTCCACATCTTCTATTGCAAAAATATTAGAATCATACCCAGATGATAATGATCTTAAAACCTTTTTGACAATAATTGCTTCTTTCACTTCTTCTACAAGGCCTGTGATGGCATTAACTATTTAATCTACCCTGAGAAGGTAGTCTGCAATCTTCTCTTCTTCACTAATCTTCAGACTTTCAAACTTCCCTTTGTAAGTTTATCTCTTTGCTTGCTTTACTTTATCATCACCTTCATAGACATTCTTCAGCTTGTCCCAAATATCATGTGCAGTTTGACAATGCATAAATTTGATAAATCCTAAATTTGACAACCCACAAAGAATAGTATTCTTTTCCTTAGTATTGTTCTCATGTTATTTCTTTCTAGCTTGATCAGTAGGAGGAGTAGCAGGAATTGCATAACCATTTACAAAAAACATCTATAAAGCATAGTTTGAGCCATCAAAGAGAGGTGCTCTGTTTAAGGATAAACCTTCTTGATTCACCATTATGTTCACTGTCCAAGATCTACTCGAGCTAATTAAGCTTCTCCAAGAGAACCAACACTTTGATACCAATTGTTGGAACACAACAATCTACTGAGAGGGGGGTGAATCAGTATATCGATAAAATTTAAATTTTAACACCTCTTAAAGCAAAAAAAATAAACATACAAGGATCACACATACACACAAATACAAAAACACCAAATATATGTGAAAAACCCAATATGGGAAAACCACGGTGAGAATAGTTGCTAGGATCTACTATCCTAATCCAACCTCACAATAAAACCTCACTGGTTAGAATGTTGAAGGGCACCAACCCTAAAAAGACACCAATCCCCTATTTTAAGAGCACCAACTCTAAGGAAGCACCTACTCCCTAACTAAGTGCCAACTCAACTTTCTAATGGCATCAACCAATAAGAATTACAATAATAATATGGAGCAACAACTCCTTATTACAGATGATTCATAAATAAATTCAATTCAATATTGCAAACCTATTTTTCAATTGCTCATACTTTGCTACTATCCTCTCAGAAAATCATTCTCTTGCTCTGCTCTTCTCTTTCACCCTCTCTACACTATATCACACCTCTACATTGTCTGAATGAAAACCCTAGATAGTTTTTTGTATTTTGTCTAGGTCACTCTCTCTACTTCTCTTTTTGCATCTACAACACTACCAATTTTCTTCTTTCCTCTTTTCTCATACCTTCATCGACAAGCATTCATGCCTCGAGCCATGCACCATTGTACTGAGTCACTGCCTTTGCTAATTTTAGCAACTATCAAACCCTAAACTAGATACACATTAAATCCCATAACTTGCATGATTGATCTATATCTGATATTTGATTGTCTTTGCCTTTGTGCCACCATCTACACATCTCATCACCAACCAAAAAAATTAGTTGTATCATTTGCAACAATTAATTTCATTCATTGTGTCGATTTGTAGCTATTTCCACCGCATAGCCATTTGAGAGGTTCAACTTTGAATTTGGGTCATCGATCTATACTCTTTGCACCACATCTAATGATCCTCCTTTAACTGTATCAACTTTAAAATGCATCTGTCAAATCAAATCTCCTTTAAACCTACGTCGTAGATCTCTATCGCTTCACATAAGCCCTATCGCAACTTTTTTTTGGGCTCAAAAACCATTTTCGTGATGTGAAGGAGCCTTGTGATGTAATAACCAATCACCATCTATCACTTCAGACACATGTGCTCTTACCACTCCATCACTCATTTGAAATAGAGGATCCACCATGCTTTTCATTGCATATCACAAATTTTCTTTACACATGAAGAATAGAAAATGTGATGTAAAGAACACAAGTGATGCAATGAGAAACTGCCACATCACCATCAAGCAAGAAGGAAGGAAGTTTTGATAACCTTATTGGTGACCAACAAAGTTTTTTAAACCAACATCAAATATTGAAATGACTTAACTTAAGCAGAACTGATGCAATCAAAACTCACCATATATCCTTTGAGGACATTGGTCATCAAACTGCACTCCAACAAGGATAAGTCGAGGACCCACTATCTCTCAGCGGTCAAGTGAGACGTTGTTATCTATCCCTTTTGATGTAATACTCCACTTACCATTTCTTGTCACTATTTGATGGTCTCATGGGACACTTGTCACTTCCCCACACTACTATAGACAACTGATGATGTCACCTCCAATGTAGTGTGAGTACATGAGAGCCGCCCGATCAACGATCATTAAATCTCAACAATCGATCATGTGCGGCCAAATATTTACTACCGTACTTAGATAAAAATAAATTCATCATCAATTTCCAAGATGGTAATACCTAGTCAAGGGGATATATTCTTCATGACATTGAAGACTTAAGCCGCAACTTTAGTATCCGATAATCGACAATATCCAGTCAACATTCAAACATAAACTCTATGAAGGATCCATGACTTAGAACCTTAGGGTTTAACTGTAAAGCCCTAATTTGACCAAAGATCGGAATTAATTCATTTTTTAGCACATTACTTTTCTTATGATCATGCGAACCATACCGATGGAATGCTCTCAAAAAACCCATATCAAATATGTTGTATGTTTTCACCACAACTTTCTAGAAATAACCTTTGCAATAACATGACAACATTTTCACCATTTTGAGCAACTTTGCAACAAATGCAAAACATGCTCTTCTCTCCATTCTTCACCATTCCTCTCGAGATTGATCTAGTGTCATCAATGACATATCCTCTAACAACCATGACATGTAGACTTCCAATTATCTCCTCTTTGATATCAATCCAATTAACTTTTGACATCAATGGCAATCATATTGCTAATAAATTTTCCCAAGTTATGTACTTTTGATTTTTTGACTCTCAAACAAATCAAAATTTGCTAACATAGAGATCCTTTGGCCTTTGGTTACATAGTATAATTCATTGTTCTCTTGGAAATCATATATAGAAGACTAGTTTTAGAGTAGAGTAATGCAACAAATATCAGGTATTTATTCAAGTTCTTTGAAAATAGTTTTCATGACACTTATTTGGTGATTATTGCCAATTTTGTGAAGCATCTTTCAGGTTTTGTCACCAATTGCTTCAAGCATTTCACTTGATCTTCAAAACATTTTCGTCCATGTCCAAACATCTTTGTTGAATTAAATTAGCTTCAACATTTTTCATGAATAGGTGTCTTCCAAAACCATCTACCCCAAGAATTTTTTTTGCATATCTTAATTCTAAAATCCTATACACCGTGCAATTTATGTCACTTGCAGACATAGTGCACAAATCATAAAACCTAGAATTCAAACAATTTTAAAATTATGGTAGATGGGGATGAACTTTGTATCCTAAAACCTAAATAATTTATGCAATTCAAAAAGATAAATGGTAAAATAACATAAGAAAATGCAGAACTCCTATATTCCTTCAGTTTAGAATGAATATTGTAAATTATAATAAATGGTCGCTTGACAAAATTAGTTGTACTAAGAATTTTTTTACATAACTAAAACAAATCAATACCTTTCCCTCAAAAAAATGATCGTGTATCTTTAAAATAGGTCAACAATCTTTAACATCTAAAAGAGCCAGAATCCACAATAAATGGGTAAAGTCCAAGAACCAAATAGAAATATTAAAATGCACTATGCTAAAAACCCTACATGTGTAGCCATCCCTGGTAGCCTAAAGCCTATATAATGCATAAACAATATAAGAAAATTGGAGCTTCAAATTAAATATGGAAATTGTAGTATGTGGATGTCCACCAAAACCTTTTGAAATTAATTTTTTTTTGTATATCTAGAAAAAAGTCAATTGTTTTCCCTAAATAAATTTTATATATCTGAGAAATATTGCTAACTATTTAACAATAAATAAAATGTGCAAATAATAAAAAATGGGCATTCACCAATATCATTGAATATCTAAAAAATAAATCGATAATATGCCCTAAATATTTTTGTGCGTCTCATAAATATTCATAGTTATTAACTTATTTTATTTAATAAGAAATAGAATGTTTTTTGCAAATCATAGCAAATGGGTATGTGGAATTTTTTTTGTGAATGTTTCTACAAATTTAGAAAAAGAAAATATTGATAATTCATAATTAGTAACAAAAAAAAAGGAAAAATAAATAAGTAAACAATAAAATACAATATTTTGATACTTTTCAGGGAGGAGGCTAGTTGAAAGAGAAATTGACTTTGGATTGAATTGCAATTTGGAGATCATTTGTATTAATGGAAAACTTTTTTGCATGTTTGGAGAAGGTTTGAGCATATTTGAGAACATCTAAAACATATGTGTACCATAATTCTAAGAACTAGTTGACCACCCTTGGCTCATAGTGCTCCACTGCCATCAATTTCAGGAATGCTTTCACTATCTTGGCATCCCTCAGCTCTTCTTCTTACTTCATAATGATTTTATTTGTTTCTTTTTTATTTTTTTGGATATATCTATGTGTTGGAGTGAAAATACACTGAGAGGGGGGGGTGAATTAGTGTTTATAACTTCTTTGACAAATTTAATTGAAACTGAAAAGAACCATTCATATGTTCTCATTTATCAATGATAGTATCATTCATGAATTCAAATGCAATCATATAAACTGAAATGAGTAGTGTAATGACAGTCGAATTCATAGTGAAATGGCCAAGAGAGAGATTCCATGGAGGCGGCAAGATTAGGGTTCCAAACCCTCAAACAATGAATCATACAGATTTGCCCTACTTTCCACATGAAATCCACAGAAAGATCCACGACATGCATGCCGATAGGAATAAATTGACATTTATTTCCTTACCGCACAACCTCAGCCACCCTTCAGACTACCTATGGTACAACGATAGCTAACACTAACTGTTACCACATCATTTACTGCCCAACCGCAATCTCGCTTTAGACTGCTCGTGGTACAACGGTAGCTCCAAGTTAACCGCTAATTGTTTTCACCACGTTACATTGGTTATTCTTTTGACAACCCATGGTATAGCGGTAACTATCTTTCTTGCCGCCAACAATTACCACCGCACTACCGCAGTTACCTTCCTGATTGCCCACGGTGTAGCGGTAGCAGTCTTGCTTGCCGCCAACGGTTACCACCACACTACCGCGGTTGCCTTCCTGACTGCCTGCAGTGTAGCAGTAGTAGTCTTGCTTACCGCCAATGGTTTTCACCACACTACCGCGGTCACTGACTTAACTGCCAGCGGTAGCGCAATACGACCTTGAAGTCTGCGGTCTTACCAATGCTTTTACCTGTTGTCGGCCTTTGAAGCCATGTTAATTAACCATGATGGGACCTAATAGAAATATAAAGTGCACTACAAAATAGAGTGCCAAATAATATCCGAATATCAACTATGCCAAACAAATGCCATAATAAGACCGGACTGATAAATGCCTAGGCACCAACCCAGGGCAGTTTTGACATCAAGGACAAATGCCATAGAAGAAGTCAACAAACTCCCCCTTTGTCCTTGATGGCAAAAATCTGAGCCATCTAAACCACCATTTTCTTCCCCTTTTTGTCACAAGGACAAAGGAAGAAACCTATGATATACAACCACCATTTTCTCCATGAAAAACAACAACTAATAAATACCCAGTTGTAGTTATAACACTAATGCAATAAAAATTACAGAACCAATACCATAAGCCATTATGATCACCTCAAAAATGAATACAAAGCAATGAACCAATTCTTTTAAGCACCTTTGTTTTGATGTGAATGTAGAGGAATCCTCTTTTTAAGAACTAATACCATTGTCACTTGTTATAGCAATTTGTACCTGAAACAAATACATGCCCATGCAAAACTGCGACCTGTAACATAGACTGAGTTCATGATCCTGAACAACCTGTAGCATAATTCTCACTATCAATCGAACAAGAAACATAAGCATCATGAATATCCTGAGAAATAAGTTTTGTAAGTAGCCACGCCATGAATGCCAATGGATATCAACTTAATGTTAAGAATTTAAACAAATGTATCAAATTCGGGTTTGACATCAAGAGAAAACCAACATCATAAGGTTGTAAATTTGAACATCACTCTACAACCACTATCCAAGCAACCTATCAAAGATTCATAACCAGTGTTGCACACCAAGGCCAACTGTTCCACCTTTTGGTCATATTAAACTTCATTCTCCATAGTCACACTGTAAACACACTGTTATCAGTATGAATAACCATGCACTAATGCATATCTTGTTGTAATGAACATATGGCAAACATCAGTAACAACATATAAAAATTAAGTGTATGCCATGAAACATGTGAATCAAGAACCAATTGTTCATAGTATGTACAACCTAGATTATGTAAATGTGTCATCAAAGCCAGTATTGTTACTAAGAACATCTGAAAGCCAAACAACCAATGAAACCAATTGCAAATACAATTAGAGCAGCAAACAATGATAAGCAGGTTGTAAGAGAGCAACCATAGAACCAAGCGCCCCCTACAAAGAAGTTTTTTAAAAAAAAACTTTTGATTTGTAAGACTCCATTTCTTTTCTCAGGCTTATTGAAAAAATGTGTCAATACTTCAATCAGTGACTCTTTATCATTGATACAATAACTTACTGCACATTACTCCATGATCATAATAGGACACAATATGATGATCAAATTCATTTGCAAATGAAACACTGAAGTATACTACTGCCAAACCAGATTTATATACCTCAACAAGCAAGTAGATACTACTGCATATTCAACACTTACTTAATGAACCAAAATTAAGATAATTAGGCCAGCACATTTTCATTGCAACTAACCTTTCTCTTCAGAATAACATACTTTACCAGAATAGCACAAAGCAGCCAAATCTGTAGCATACAGTCCACTACATAAGTCTCAAGACACCAAACCATCAGTATCATGTAAAATTCAACTGTCAGGAGAAAATATTGATGCATCTATTAAATCATATCAAAAGGGGTTTATTTGGAATTCATTAATCGTCTCCCCCTATCTTCATGCAGTCTTTCAAATGCTTAGTGATGCTTCTTGTGCAGCATGCACAAGATTTTGTTCTTCATTTTTCTTTTCTTGCTTTCTTCTCCATACTTGTATAGGCTTTGTCTTTTCCTTACTCACGATGTTCTTTTCCTTTTGTTTGAACATGTAGTCCCTAGAAGGCTTTATCAAAAATTTCTTACACCACTGTGCTTTGTGTCCAAACCCATTACACCTATAACATATAATAGATTGTCTAGACCATAGAGAGAAGAATTTCTTCTAGTCGCATTGTATGAACCTCTCTTGACATCTCTCACATGATTGTTTTCATTTCCTGATGTGTCAAGGAAATTGTAGACATTTCCCTTAGTCCTTCTTCCTACAACAATAGCTTTTCCAAGCTATCACCAGTCATGTGGTTTCAACAGCCATTGTCCAGAACCCATAAGTCATTTTCCTTGGAGTGGAAAGTAGTTTGAACAAGCATAGTTTGTTCAATTTTGTTAACAGTTTTGGGTTTCAAAACTTTGATAGTTTTTAGTTGATCAACATTGCATTGCTTAGCAGAATGACCCAAGGACTTGCATGTGAAACATCTAATCTACCTTGCAAAACCATAATTCAGCCTAAAACCAAATCTAGGAGTTCTAGAATTCATAAATCTTCAAGAGTTTACCTTGTGACCAAATTTTTTGTAGAAATAACAATACCCATAAAAGAGAGGGTAGGAGTAGTAAACCATTTTGTTGCTCCTAAAAGGATGAATATGATCCTTGACAAATTGAGGATGTTTGAGTTCAGGATTTTTGTTTCCAGCAACAACATTGTTCTTTTCACTGTCATTTGAACATTCACCTTTAACAAAACCAATACCAATTTTTTCTTTGTTTAATTTTTGTTTACTAAGCATGTCATTCAGTTTAAGAGTGCTTTCATATTTCTCAATAGTCTTCCTGAGATCTACAATCTCATGTTCAAGTTTTTGAATTTCTTGGTCTTTAAAACTTATGTCAATGCGAAGACAATCTTCAACTCTCTTGGATTCTTGAAGTTGAGTTTTTAATGAAATTATTTCAAGATTTATGAGTTGCTCTTGTGAACAATCTTCAACAACATTTTGTTCTTGAGCACACAATTGTTTCTTAAGTTTTCTCAACTCTTTTAGAGCACATTTCAATTCTCCTTCATAATCCACTTCACCTTCTTCAGCATCATTGTTGTTAGTTTCATCTTGCTGAATGATTTCAGCCATGAAGAGATTTTCATCCTCTTCATCTAGAGAATCATCAGATTCAGAGTCTGTTTCATTTTTGCTGAACAAACTTTTCTTCTTTTTGAAATTGAATTTTTGTTTGGGTCTATAAGCCTTTTTCTTGGCAAATTTCTCAGATTTTTTGTTATCACTGTTTGTGTCACCGTAGGGGCACTTTACAGAAAAGTGGCCTATTTTGCCACAGTTAAAGCATTTGAAGGGAAGTTTTCCCTTATACTTTCCTGAACCCTTTTTAAGTTTCCTCACAAAGTGGGATTCTATAGAATCAAAAAAATTTGATTCAGTGAGCTCATCCCTTTCTTTTCTTTCAGCATTAAATGTTGCTTCTTTTGTAGTGGTGTTGTTTTTACTAATCCTCATTTCAGAGGCAGTCAAGGTGCCTTGAAGATTGTCAAGGGTAAGCTAGGTAAAATGTTTCTTCTCTTCTAGAGTAGCTACCTTAGTTTCAAATTTTGTTGGAAAGGTTCTGTTGACCTTGGTTACAACATCAAATTCCTTGACTTCTTCTCCCAGACCCTTCATAGAATTGACTATTTCATCAACTCTCAAAAAGTAGTCAGCTACTTTTTCATCGTCCCTCATTTTCAATTCTTCAAACTGGTGTTTTAGAGTGAGGACTTTAGACTATTTTACCTTTTCATTTCCTTGATAGATAGTTTCAAGTTTAGTCTAGATTTCACTAGCAGAGTTGCAGTGCATAACTTTGATGAAGACATCTTTAGTCAGAGCACATAGAAGAGAATGCTTTGCTCTTGCATTGGTTTCATATCTCTTCTTTTCATCAGAAGTAGTTGGCAAAGTAGCTGGTACAGTGTACCCAAACAATACTATGCTCCAAATATCAAGGTCAATAGAAGTTAAATAAGTCTCCATTCTGATTTTCCAGAATACATAATCAGTTCCATCAAATAATGGAGCTCTAGTCATGGAAGTACCTTCATGAGCTTGAGAAATTTTGAATAGACTCCAAGTCCATAATCAATCCTAGGTTGGAAAGACCTATAAGAGGACCCTAGGCTCTGATACCAATTGTTGGAGTGAAAATACACTAAGAGGGGGAGGGGGTGAATCAGTGTTTATAACTTCTTTGACAAATTTAACTGAAACCAAAAAGAACCATTCATATGTTCTCATTTATCAATGATAGTATCATTCATGAATTTGAATGTAATCATATAAACTAAAATGAGTAGTGTAACATTGCATTATAAAGTAGTAGAGTACTAAAGCAAATGAATCATAGAGACACAAATAGACACAAGATATGCCCAGTGGAAAACCACTCCTGAACCTACTGCCTTTTTTAGGCTTTCATTTCAATAATTATTTTGACAAAGCCTCAATGGCTGATTTTTGAGCACTGACTCAAGGAGCACCAACCCCTTTGTTTAGAGACACCAATCTTAAGGAGCACCAACCCCTTTTCTGTTTAGAGACACCAATCTCAAGGAGCACCAACCCCTTTATTGTTTTAGTAAATCATACAATAATACAAAGGATCTCTTTGTTTCTCTTTTATCTATCAAATGCCTCTTGACAGACAATAACTAAAATCCTCAATGTTCCAAAATGAACCTTCAGAAATTCAGGCATTGTCAAGCCTTAAGTCAGCTTGATTATCAACTCATATTTCAGATTTTCAATCTCAGAGCTCAGCATTTTTCAATACAATCACTGTGATGTACTCACACTAGTTTTTCCCTTTTTGTTTCATACATTTCTCATTGTTCTTCTTCCATCATCATATCAATTAACTCTCTTTTTCTATCTTTATACTCTTTTCATGGATTGTCATAGAAAACCAGTTAACCTGCATTTTTCTCTTTTTGTTTTTCCTTTATATTAGAGCCCTAATCTCTTTGTTTTCCTCTTTTTACATTTACATCATTACATCTCATGAAGGGTTACAATAGTTGCTTGATTTTTTACTTTCGAAGAATTACTCAAAGATGATTATCATGTTACCATGCTACAGTCGAGCAACAATGACAAATGTTACCATTATCAAGAAGGAAGGATCAATCTGAATAAGGTCTCCTGATAGGAGCACTCAAGCATTGTGCAAATATAGAAGTCAGACTGAAACCTGTTCTTTCAAGTAGCCTGCACAAGCAGTGTTGTGAGGACCAAAAAATAATTTTTCCATAAGCAATTTACCAGAACTATAGAGTAGCTGAGCAACCCGAGCCACATTGCTATTTCGAGTATTCACCCGATGCCAAGAACCTGACAAGAGAAATGACCATGGTGATGGTCTTTCAAGCTTCTCCATTCGCTGTCCAAGTGTTGCAGAAAACGACAGTCGAATTCACAGTGAAACGGTCGAGAGAGATTCCATGGAGGTGACAAGATTAGGGTTCCAAACCCTCGAACAACGAATCATACAGATTTTCCCTACTTTCCACATGAAATCTGTAGAAAGATCCACGACATGAATGCCGACAGGAATAAATTGACATATGTTTCCTTACTGCACAACTGCAGCCACCCTTCAGACTACCTACGATACAGCGGTAAGCTAACACTAACTGTTACCGCATCATTTATCGCCCAATCACGGTCTCACTTCAGACTGCTCATGGTACAATGGTAGCTCCAAGTTAACCGCTAATTTTTTTCACGATGTTACCTCGGTTATTCTACTGATAGCCCACGGTATAGCGGTAATTATCTTGCTTGCCACCAACAGTTACCACCGCACTACCTCGGTTACCTTCCTGACTGCCCGCGGTGTAGCGGTAGCAGTCTTGCTTGTCGCCAACGGTTACCACCGCACTATCGTAGTTGCCTTCCTGACTGCCCACGGTGTAGCAGTAGTAGTCTTGCTTACCGCCAACGGTTTTCACCGCACTACCATGATCACTGGCTTAACTGCCAATGGTAGCACGGTAAGACCTTGAAGTCCGCGGTCTTACCAATGCTTTTACCTGTTGTCGACCTTTGAAGCCATGTTAATTAACCATGATGAGACCCGATAGAAATATAAAGTGCGCTGCAAAATAAAGTGCCAAATAATATCCAAATATCAATTGTGCCAAACAAATGCCATAATAAGACCAAACTGAGAAATGCCTAGGCACCAACCCAGGGCAGTTTTGACATCAAGGACAAATGCCATAGAAGAAGTCAATAAAATCCCCCTTTGTCCTTGATGGCAAAAATCTGAGCCATCTAAACCACCATTTTCTCCCCCTTTTTGTCACAAGGACAAAGGAAGAAACCTGTGATAAACAACCACCATTTTCTCCATGCAAAACAACAACTAATCAATACCCAGCTGCAGATATAACACTAATGCAACAAAAATTGCAGAACCAATACCATAAGCCATTATGATCACCTCAACAATGAATACAAAGCAATGAACCAATTCTTTTAAGCACCTCTGTTTTGATGTGAATGTAGAGGAATCCTCTTTTTAAGAACTAATACCAAGGTCACTTGTTATAGCAATTTGTACCTGAAACAAATACATGCCCATGCAAAACTGTGACGTGTAACATAAACTAAATTCATGATCTTGAACAACTTGTAGCATAATTCTCATTGTCGGTCCAACAAGAAACATAAGCATCATGAATATCCTGAGAAATAAGTTATGTAAGTAGCCACGCCATGAATTCCAATGGATATCAACTTGATGTTAAGAATTTAAACAAATGTATCAAATTTGGGATTGACATCAAGAGCAAACCAACATCATAATGTTGTAAATCCGAACATCACTATACAACCACTATCCAAGCAACCTATCAAAGATTCATAACCAGTACTGCACACCAAGGCCAACTGTTCCACCTTTTGGTCATATTAAACTTCATTCTCTATAGTTAAACTGTAAACACATTGTTATCAGTATGAATAACCATGCACTAATGCATATCTTGTTGTAATGAACATATGGCAAACATCAATACCAACATATAAAAATTAAGTGCATGCCATGAAACATGTCAATCCAGAACCAATTGTTCACAATATGTACCACCCAAATTATGTAAATGTGTCATCAAAGCCAGTATTGTTACCAAGAACATCTGAAATCCAAACAACCAATGAAACCAACTGCAAATACAATTAGAGCAGCAAACAATGATAAGCAAGCTATAAGAGAGCAACCATAGAACCTAGCTCCCCTTACAAAGAGGTTTTTTTTTTTTTTTTAACTTTTTTGATCTATAAGACTCCATTTCTTTTCTCAGGCTTATTGAAAAAACGTGTCAATACTTCAATCAGTGACTCTTTGTCATTGATACAATAACTTACTGCACATTAATCCATGATCATAATAGGACATATTATGATGATCAAATTCATTTACAAATGAAACACTGAAGTATACTACTGCCAAACTAGATTTATATACCTCAACAAGCAAGTAGATACTACTGCATATTCAACACTTACTTAATGAACCAGAAGTAAGATAATTAGGCCAACACATTTTCATTGCAACTAACCTTTCTCTTCAGAATAACATCCTTTACCAGAATAGCACAAAGCAGCCAAATTCATAGCATACAGTCCACTACATAAGTCTCAAGACACCAAACCATCAGTATCATGTAAAATTCAACTGTCAAGAGAAAATATTGATGCATCTATTAAATCATATCAAAAGGGGTTTATTCAGAATTCATTAATCATCTCCCCCTATCTTCATGCAGTCTTTCAAATGCTTAGTGATGCTTCTTGTGCAACATGCACAAGATTTTGTTCTTCATTTTTCTTTTCTTGCTTTCTTCTCCATACTTGTATAGGCTTTGTCTTTTCCTTACTCATGATGTTCTTTTCCTTTTGTTTGAACATGTAGTCCCTAGAATGCTTTATCAAACTTTTCTTACACCACTGTGCTTTGTGTCCAAACCCATTACACCTATAACATATAATAGAATTGTCTAGACCATAGAGAGAAGAATTTATTCTATTCACATTGTATGAACCTCTCTTGACATTTCTCACATGATTTTTTTCATTTCCTAATGTGTCAAGGAGATTGTAGACATTTCCCTTAGTCCTTCTTCCTACAACAATAGCTTTTCCAAGCTTATTTTTAATCTCACATCCCTGTGAAGTGAACAAGACCTGATAGCCACTGTCACATATTTGACTGACACTCAGAAGATTGTATTTTAATCCTTCTACGTAATACACATTGTAAATAGGAGTGTCTTCATTCAAAAAAAGGGAACCTTTACCTTTGATTTGAATTCCAGAGTTGTCTCCAAACTTTACATATCCACCAACATAGTCTTCTAGATTAGTAAATTTTTCTTTGTCACTAGTCATGTGGTTTGAACAGCCACTGTCCAGGACCCATAAGTCCTTTTTCTTGGAGTGGAAAGTAGTTTGAACAAGCATAGTTTGTTCAATGTTGTTAACAGCTTTGGGTTTTCCAAATTTGATAGTTTTCAGTTGTTTATTCTGTTGATCAACATTGCATTGCTTAGCAGAATGACCCAAGGACTTGCATGTGAAACATCTAATCTGCCTTGCAAAACCATAATTCAGCCTAAAACCAAATATAGGAGTTCTAGAATTCATAAATCTGCAAGAGTTTACCTTGTGACCAAATTTGTTGCAGAAATAACAATACCCATAAAAGAGAGGGTAGGAGTTGTAAACCATTTTGTTGCTCCTAAAAGGATGAATATGATCCTTGACAAACTTAGGATGTTTGAGTTTGGGATTTTTGTTTCCAACAACAATATCGTTCTTTTCACTTTCATTTGAACATTCACCTTTAACAAAACCAATACCAGTTTTTTCTTTGTTTAATTTTTGTTTACTAAGCATGTCATTCAGTTTAAGAGTGCTTTCATATTTCGCAATAGTCTTCTTGAGATCTACAATCTCATGTTTAAGTTTTTGAATTTCTTGGTCTTTAAAAATTATTTCAATGCGAAGATAATCTTCAACTCTCTTGGATTCTTCAAGTTGAGTTTTTAATGAAATTATCTCAAGATTTATGAGTTGCTCTTGTGAACAATCTTGAACAACATTCTGTTCTTGAGCACACAACTATTTCTTAAGTTTTCTCAGCTCTTTTAGAGCACATTTAGTTCTCCTTCATAATCCACTTCACCTTCTTCAGCATCATTGTTGTTAGTTTCATCTTGCTGAATGATTTCAGCCATGAAGAGATTTTCATCCTCTTCATCTAGAGAATCATCAAATTCAGAGTCTATTTCATTTTTGCTAAGCAAACTTTTCTTCTTTTTGAAATTAAATTTTTGTTTGGGTCTATAAACCTTTTTCTTGGCAAATTTCTCAGATTTTTCGTTATGACTGTTTGTGTCACCGTAGGGGCACTTTGCAGCAAAGTGGTCTATTTTGCCACAGTTAAAGCATTTGAAGGGAAGTTTTCCCTTATACTTTCCTGAACCCTTTTTGAGTTTCCTCACAAAGTGGGATTCTATAGAATCCGAAAATTTTGATTCAGTGAGCTCATCCCTTTCTTTTCTTTCAGCATTAAATGTTGATTCTTTTGTAGTGGTGTTATTTTTACTAATCCTCATTTCATAGGCAGTCAAGGTGCCTTGAAGACTGTCAAGGGTAAGCTAGGTAAAATGTTTCTTCTCTTCTAGAGTAGCTACCTTAGCTTCAAATTTTGTTGGAAAGGTTCTGATGACCTTGGTTACAACATCAAATTCCTTGACTTCTTCTCCTAGACCCTTCATAGAATTTACTATTTCATCAACTCTCAAAAAGTAGTCAGCTACTTTTTCATCGTCCCTCATTTTCAATTCTTCAAACTGGTGTTTTAGAGTGAGGACTTTAGACTGTTTTACCTTTTCATTTCCTTGATAGATAGTTTCAAGTTTAGTCCAAATTTCACTAATAGAGCTACAGTGCATGACTTTGATGAAGACATCTTTAGTCAGAGCACATAGAAGAGCATGCTTTTCTCTTGCATTGGTTTCATATCTCTTCTTTTCATCAGAAGTAGTTGGTACAGTGTACCCAAACAATACTATGCTCCAGACATCAAGGTCAATAGAAGTTAAATAAGTCTCCATTTCGATTTTCTAGAATACATAATTAGTTCCATCAAATAATGGAGCTCTAGTCATGGAAGTACCTTCATGAGCTTGATAAATTTTGAATAGACTCCAAGTCTAGAATCAATCCTAGGTTGGAAAGACCTATAAGAGGACCCTAGGATCTTATACCAATTTTTGGAGTGAAAATACATTGAGATGGGGGGGTGAATCAGTGTTTATAACTTCTTTGACAAATTTAACTGAAACCAAAAAGAACCATTCATATATTCTCATTTATCAATGATAGTATCATTCATGAATTCGAATGCAATCATATAAACTGAAATGAGTAGTGTAACATTTCATTATAAAGTAGTAGATTACTGAAGCAAATGAATCATAGAGACATAAATAGACACAAGATATGTCGATTGGAAAACCCTCCTGGGGTAGAAAAACCACTCCTGATCCTGCTGCCTTTTTCAGGCTTTCATTTCAATAATTATTTTGGCAAAGCCTCAATGGCTGATTTTTGAGCACCAACTCAAGGACCACCGTCGCCGCTCCTAAAATCACCACTAGAGGGCCACACCTGGCTAGCCTGCGATGGAGGAGAATAGGTATGCCGAGGAGGGTGAGAGTCCCACTGAAGAGGAGGCTAAGAGCGAGGACGTGCGGAGCCACTCCGTTGCTGGCCCTTAGAAGGTGACTGACCATGAGAAGAGGTGGTTGAAGCAGGGACCCTAGCAACAATACACGGGGCATTGCCCGAGTGGTCCAACAGAACTTGGAGGTGAGCAACCTCCAGTGCAACTTTGTTAGCTTGCACCTGAATCTGTAAGAGCACATTAGAACAAATAATAGATTTTAACATAAAGAGATACATTAATATCCATTTGAGCAAATATGCAGGCATTTATATCTTTCCAGAGATTAAAGAGGATTTCCACCCTGAAAGTGTGCCAAAGCTAGGTAAACTTAGTAGGGATTCTAGGTGAATCTCCCAGCAGAATCATATGCCAAGAAAAAGGCTCTGACCTAAAGAGTCGAAAGAAGTCATGAATCTAAGTCCAAATCTGCTAAGCTCTAGGACAAAACCAAAAAAGATTCTTAAAAGTATCATCTTTCCCACAAAAAGGGCAGTGAGGGTCCTGGACCCCCAAGTGAACAAGTCGAGAGCCCACATGCAAGCCTTGGAAAAGAATACACCAAACAGTGGGAAAGTTTCAGACTAACACTTGCAGACCAAGTGGCAGCAAATATTTTATGCCAGACATGAGCAGAGGATTAGAGTAGCCACCTCAGGTTCAAATTTTGAATCATAGGAAAATAAGGTGAAAGCCACCTGTAACCAAGCCGAGGCTTGTAATTCCTGAAAGGGGTGTCTGGAAACCACTTCCAGTCTTTCCACCAGGGTTTGGTCCCATGAATACCAACTTTATGAAGCATCTTTGCTGGAATTGCATTCACCAAACCATCATAAGTAACACGATCCTGGTTTTGAAGCTTGTACTAGGCACAAAAGGCTTCCCATTACATGATACACATTGTGGGTCTATGAAATAACTATTACAGGGTCTAGATACCCTTTTTGTGGAATCTAAGCACTTTAAGCCAAGGCGACTTAGCCAATGGCTGACCATTATGCGCAAAAAGAGGAGACCACCAAATATTTTGCTAGTTGAGTGAAATTCCATCATAAAATCCAGAGCCGACCCACCATAGCCAAGGCTTAACAGCCTCCCAAGCACGCGAAATACTTTTGGCCACAAAAGTCCCAACAATTTGGACTGGTTCCTTCATGAACATAAGGGTTTGAAAGTTGATCCCCTTCCACGCGGGTTTGTGAGCAGAAAATCCAAATTGAATACAGTGCCTGAGAAGAGTTTTCCAGGCCTCATCCCCAGTAAGGGCATGGATAATCCACTTGACACACAGAGCAATTCCTTTTTTTTGAGTGGAGAGAAGCCCAAGTCCTCAGGAATCTCTGGGAAGGCAACAAAATTCCCAAGCAACATGGTGAAATCCTTTGTGAGATTCAAAAGAGGCCTAAAGAAAGTCTTTGAGCAACTTTTCAAGCTTGCCATAAGTAGCTTTGGAAGGGGCCCAACAGGAGGAATAATAGACATGGGTGGTTGCCAGGACTTTAGAGCACACCTGGAATTTCTTGACCAAGGAAAGAGGCTTGATAATCTAGTAAGTGAGCTTCTACTCGACCCTGGAAAGCATAGCTTACCAAAGCTTAGTTGGTGATGCCTGGAAAGCAAAGGGAATGCCCAAGAACCAAAAATTTTCTCCTAGCCCAATCCTCTTCCAATTATATTGTTGAAGCCAAGTAGGAGTGGGGAAAATGGATTATCTGTAGCACAGAGTTTTGTGCCATTGTATGGCAAAGCCAAAAGCTAGACATAAAATATTGAGGCATTCAAGGGTTGATTTAATAGTCTCTTCTTCCTCCGGGAGAGTGAGGAAAGAGTCATCTGCAAAATGGCCATTAACCAGCTGAATCTAAGAGTTGGGTAATGAAATACCCTTGACACACCATTGAGAAACTGCATTGGCCAAGAGGTAGCCAAATCCCTCAACCATAAGCACATACAGAGAGGGGGCAAGAGGGCACCTTTGCTAGATTGAATGAAAAAGATTAAAGGTAGAAGATTGGCAGCCATTAATGGTGATACAATTTGAGGCATCCACAAAAAGCATACAAACAACCTAAATGAAATTGGGCCCAAAACCCAAAGCTTGCAACATTGTAAGAATAAAAGGCTATTCAATGCGGTCGTAGGCTTTGGAAAAATCAATTTTAACAAAAATGGCTTTGGAAAAATCAATTCTTACAAAAATGTAAGAATATTATCTAGAATGAACCTGGATTTGATGAACCCAGTTTGCTTCAGGTGCACAATCTGACGCAAGACATGGTGGAATTTCAGAGCCAAAGCCTTGGCAATGATCTCATAGGAGACGTTGAGAAGCGTGATAGGCCTCCAGTTACAGATGTCTTTCGGATCCCCAGATTTAGGTATGAATTTTATATTACCTTTGCTGATTAAGTTACCTAGAGAATTAGCATGAAAAGCTTCTAGGTAAACTTGATGCAGATCCTGCCCAACACAATCCCAGAGGGCCTTGTAAAATTCACAAGGGAAGCCATCAATCCTTGGGGCTTTGTCATTGGCCATGGAATGATCAGCTTCCTTGAGATCACAAAAAAAATTATGGGATAAGGAAAGCCTATTTGGCACAATAGAGAGGCAGTCCTGAAGGGCTTGTTGTCGCACAAGCGTGGGTTCCTATGCAGTGAAAATTTGCTCATAATGGTGCACAAAGGCCTGGAGAATGTCAGGGAGCTCAAAAAGCACCTTATTTTCCCTCAGTATTATTTGGCATTAATGTCACAACACCTAAGTTGAGGTATCAGGTTGTGCACATGATGATATTTTACTTTAGTTCTTCTTGCATGAGTTTATATATCAATTTTGATCTATCTTGGCATCATCACTTGCATTTGGCATATTTCAATGATTGATATGTTTCACAGTTTGGTTTTAGTCAGCTTGACGTATATTCTCAGGCTCCATTCTTTTGTTTGGTCACAAAGGCAATTTTGATATTTTCTATGGAGGCAACATATGGGAACAACATACTTGGGTTATATTTCTCTATTATTGATCAATTATTTATATTGAACATGGCACATTATTTTTGGTGTTGGCTTATATAGTGATATTTGGGTCTTAAACTTGGATTACATTCATCCATCATTGATCAATATATTGATCAATGATTGATCTTAGCATTGTTTTTTTACCTTGATTATGGAAGTTGATTAATATAAGGTGGACCAACACAATAATGTATTTTTTCCACAAGGATGATGAATGTTAAGTTCACCGACAAGGCATCATAAGTTGTTTCTTTCAAAGGTCAACAAGGTATCATATCTTTGATTATTTCAAAGGTCATTATACATTTGGGCTTTGTAAAATCATGTGGAGATAAGAGTTAACACCAACAATATGGTTATGTTTTCTTTTCCCTAAATGTTTAAACATTCTTTTCAAAGAATAGGGCAAGGTAGCGCCACATTGAATAGGGTATGGAAGCTTGGAAGAAGAATGTGTCTTTGCACAAAAAGCAACTATGACAGTTATTTTTTGATGAGCAGCAAATTCAGTATTATTATTTCCTTAACCTGCATAAAGTTTTGTTGGGTCTAATTTAGTGAAACCCTAGTCGGGTCTATCTAAAATATCTCTGGTTTAAGTTGTGATTAGTTTTATTTCAAATTATAATCGGGTTCTTCATGTCACAATCGTTGTTTCACTATGTTTTCAGTATGTGTTTATCACAAGTTCAGTTTGGATTAAGGGTAATTATAAAATGATGTTCAAGTCGTGTGCATTGTTTTCTAAAGTGGTTCCTTGGTTCATCCATTCTTTTGCACACGAGTTTTTTCTCTTGCATTTAGTCATATTCTTGTCTACCTTGTATAATGAAGTTGTTTTTGTAGGGTTGTTTGGGTTTATATTTTTTGTTATCTCGTAACCCATTTGGGTATGATAAGCAAACCATAGTAAAGACACCTGTTGTGACTGGTATTTGTTAAGAAACAATTGTTTAACAGTTTGAGGATGGCAGTTTTCAGTTTCGGTTTTCTCATTTCTTGAGAACAGAGAACATGTTAAATATTGTTTTGTGCTCATAATTTTTTTTTAAGATGTGAGATTTTTAAGAGAAATGAAATATATGTTTTCAGAAAGGCAATATATTGTTTTGTGTAGTTGGAATTTGTAACTCTAATTTTGAGGTCATGGCAGAACAAAGTATGTAATATTTGAAACAGAGATCAACTCTGTATTTACAATTCCTTCATACATGGAAATTTGAGGAGACTATCAGTGAGATAGCAGTATAAGACTATTAATGAGATAGCATCATTGTCAATGAGACAAATAAGCCAGTGAGGCCAAGTTCGAGTGGTTTTATTCCCCAGGAGGGTTTCCACTCAAGACAATCTATGTGTCAATCTTTTATATGTGTTTGTTCTTTATCTGTTCAATTGATTCATATTGCATAAGTTCATTCATGATCTGAAAATTATTAAAAGTACTAAAGAGTTAATTTGTTTGTTAAAATTGATTCACCCACCCCTCTCAATGTTAACTGTACTCCAACACACCTGAATGTTATCTTTGATTTTTTTGATGCCCGAGGATGAGTGCCTAGCACGTAATGGCAAAAAAAACTCTTTGGAGGCACGATCACCAATTTTCAGCCAATGCAATGGAGCTTTGATCTATGCACCTCTAGCAACGTAATTATCAACCACTTACTTTTTGTGTCTTAAATTTGCCACCCTAAATTGCAATGATGGGGAGAAAGGGCTGACTGCCAAAGCTTCAGTGGCTGAGCACAAGTCGGCGATGGTCACTTCATAAGATTTCTGGTGAAAAATAGCTAGTTGCCATCCATAAATACACATAAATCTAGCCATGCGTGTGATGGCATCGTTCCACCAGGTAATCTAGCATGTTTGATTAGCTAGTCTACACTCTAAATTCTATACTCTACAAATGTGGGCCAGGGTAGGCTTGTGGTAGAGCAAAGACGTGTTAAAAAAGAATTGATTTTTACATGTGTGAGGCTAACGTGACTCTTATTCAATGCGAAAAGAAATAGGGAAGTGATCGGACAAAGTCACATCCACTAATGACTTAACTGGCAGAGCAGAGTTGTCAAAAAAGAAAAAAAGATTGAGCTGAGATCATGGCACAATCGAGGCATTTAAATATTGTCAAAGTTGATCCTATAATTATACCAAGTATGCCAGAGGTAATAAGAATGGTGGTGACCAATATTGGGATCAAAAAGCCTAAAAAATCCCCAATTTATTGTGCATGTAAAACCACCCCTCCCGCTCGCCAATTGCCCATCTGAATGCAGGGTACCATCCTTGTCATATGCCATCTCAACCATATTGAAATCCTTGCAGAGTAACCAGGTGGCGACTTGTAAAGAATCATCAATCCAACACCAAAGCAAAGAGCGTTCCACAACATCATTAGAGGCATAGACATTAATAATCCCAAAGGAGTGATTATCAATGTTAAGAAGAATCCAGACGAGTCGATGAGAAGGATCAATCCCATGATCAAGAACACAAGCATACCATCATGGGGACAAAAGGGTGATGACTCTGCCACACCCAGCCTCATGCATAGTATAAAATATTTTACTAGTTGACCAAATAGAACGGCAAGCCGAAGCAAGCAAAAAACTAGAAATTTTAACCTCTTGGAGATAAAGCACTTCAATACCAGAATAATTTTGCAAGGTATCCCTAACGAAATAATTTTTGGAGAGGTCTTTCAAACCTCAAAAATTCCATGAGAGGAAGTTCATGAATGAAAATCCTCCATATTATCTAAATTTGGTTCCTCTTCATTCAGGGAAGATAAATGATTCTGCAAAAAATCTTGTGGAACTGATCCAATCTAAATAGATAGAGAGGAAAATATTTGCTTTTCTTGCACATATTCACCCTCTTCACATGGTGGAGATGGGCTACGAGACTGCCTTTGACCTCCTGACATGGGACAAGGAACGTTCAGCTGAGAAAACATAACAGTAACCGATCGAGGCGTCACCTTTGTCCTGGGTTGCACCGAAGCATTAGCAGCTCCAAAAGGAGTGTCTGTCCCCTTCCCTAAAAGGTTTAAAGTGACCTTTGGTGGTTCAGAGGCTTTAAAGGCCGACCTAGAACCAGTTAACTTATTTTTTTGGTTTGTAGTCGTAGTTCACTTTTCATCAGCCTTAGTAGAAGGCTCTACCTAATGAGGCTTTTCAACATCTCGTGATGGGGAAGGTGTACAAGGCACTGCCAAAGGGAAATTCTTAATCTTGTGGTCAGTTGAATGGAACCTATAACACGTGTTGGGAAAGTTAAAATACGTGAATTTCTGGGTATGCCTGAGAGCTCCAATTTGGATATCAATGAATTCTTTCAAATCCTTGGATAGGTCAATTTCCACACAGACCCGTTTCTAGGGCTAGGCCTGGAAAAACCTATCTGGTTCAACACAAATAATGCTCCCAAGTGAGGAAGCAACATGATTCAAAAAATGCACACAAGGCAAAGGCAAGCCAGGGAATTCAATCTAGACCGGGACCTGCAATTTGGTGTCATCTGAGAGAAAAATCATGGGTCCATGCCTGGAAAACTAGCAGAAATGACCTAACATACTAGGGACCGTGGGCTAAGATAGCCTGGACATGATTGACTTTCGCGAAGCGGAATAGAAAAAAAACCTTGGTCAAGTTTGAACCATATCAAGGCAGACCCCATGAGGGACCCAAGCCTTGTTGACCCATTCTTTTAGCACACTTTTAGGGGGAG
Organism: Sequoiadendron giganteum; assembly: GCA_007115665.2. Lineage (NCBI taxonomy): Eukaryota > Viridiplantae > Streptophyta > Pinopsida > Cupressales > Cupressaceae > Sequoiadendron > Sequoiadendron giganteum. The sequence goes on from CM021102.1 coordinate 517,700,989, forward strand.
TCCTCCCAACAAAATAACCCACAAGGGTGTGTTGTTGAAGCCACTAGCAAGTAGAATCAAAATCTTGTAAAGGAAAAACCACATCAGTTGGGGAATCATAGTTCTTACCTCGTGAAAGAATTTCAAAACAAACTTACGGGGATGTTTGTTCGGAGGAGGAGCCATTGAGCTGAATTGTTGGACCGCTAACACCAGCATGAATTGTTGGGTTAGAGTCGGTTAAGGCATATTAAAACACTAAAACTGCAGTAAATGTGGTCGTACACAAGAAGGAAGGGTTTCCTTCACAAAATGCACAGTATGACGCAAGAGGGGCCAAGGGTGACCTCAAAAACCACAAAACCCTAGCAGAGTTCATACACCATTCCACTCACCTCATCTATTAGAGAAATTTTAAATTTTTGAGTTCGTGGTCAAGAGGAAGTTGAATATTTTGGCTTGGCATTATTCATCTATATGGTGGTATTGTCATACTTTTTATACCTATGTATATAGATATTTTATATTGTGCAATGTTGATGTCATCATATGATTTCCTAACACCATTGCTTTGAAAAGGGACACCTCTCTATTGGTTGTTTTGATTTTACACCCAACAAGTTGGAAGGCCATATCTTTAAAATCATTTGAACTCAAAATCAAGTTCATTTTATTAGAGGGGTGTTTTTTGCTAGCTACATGCTAGTGTGATCAATTTTAGATTTGAGTCCTTTCATTTTTTAAATGTGAGTTTTATCATAGTTTTCCTTGTTCAAACTTAGTTTTTGGAACTTAAAACATTCATAACTTTTACGAATGAGTTCCTTTTTACTGTCATTTTTTTAAATTTGGTATTTTTGAGCTCTATTCACTGGTCTAGTATTTTGTTCATATTCTATAAGCACATATTACTTTCATCATTTTTGCCACTTTTGATCTTTGTAAAAGCTCTATTAATCTAGAGTATCTCATTGTAATTGTACTAAGTATAGGTTAGAAAATAGTAATCCTTTCTAAGTGAAAGTATAATTTCACACTTAATTTGGACCTATTTTAGTGACCTCCCACTTATGCATTTTTACCCTTCAAAATAGGCTCATAATTCCCTTTACTATGCATCCCTAGGCCTATTTTTATCATTTTTCTACACCACAACATGCATTGAACAAATGCATTTAATAAATTAAAGGCCTTAAAATAAATGAGTCTTGAAAATTAAGGCCAGGACCCATTCACCCAAGGGTGAATGGGTCCCCTTTAGGTGCCAAAATATAATTTAAAATATGTTTTTGGCAGCACTTTAATGATCTAAATTTAAGTTGCAAAGGTTGGCTATCGGGATTTAATAACCAAGAAATTAGAAAGGAAGTCTAAAGCCTAGTCTTTTCACCATTTCAAACTAGGTTGACAAGAGATTGAGAAGATATTCACAAGATTGGAACTCAAGAGCAATGAGAGAACATTCAAGCAAGCAAGGTTGAAGTCTTGGAGTAACATTTCATTTGTTTTTGCAAGTCTTCAAGCTCATTTTTCCAAGTTAGATCAAGCATTGTTCATGATTTTAAGATGGATGCCTATGGTGGATCATGATGGATTCTAGGTTTTGGTACACACACCTAGCCATTCTCCCTAACATAATGACTTGTTTGCTAAGTGATCCCATCTTCTATCTTCATTCTACTAGCTACCTAAAGCAAGGTATAATCATATTTCAGATCTATTAGGGTGTTTTGACTTCTCCCTAACTAGGTATTTGTCATTACACACTTGAATAAGGTTTCTTTTCATTTTAGTACTTAACACCTTAGATTCACTTAATATTAGGGATTGCACACACTGTTATTTATCAGATTTTCATCTTTTCATCAAGGTTTAATTACCAAATTTGGGGTTTGACCAAGGAAAACCCCCATACAAACAAACCAATATTTTCAATTTTTGCTATGGATTCAAAATCGAGATAGAAGATTTGTAGGTATAGGAGCAGAGTATAGATAGAGAGCTACAAAATCAACTTTTGATTTTCTAGAAAGGGATACAAAGACCAATTTTCCCTTGGGTGAATGAGTCCTGGCAGGACGCTTTGCGACACTTTTGGTGACAAGTACATAATAATTTAACCTTCTTATATATTCTAGTTGATTGTTGTTTCTGATAGTGTTAACATAATATTTCATGTTTCAAGTGATAGATCTTATAAATTATATTTTTAATGCACTTTTATTCTTCTCCCAAAACTACTTTTCAGTCATATTTTAAAGTTTTCTATCATAAGGAAGTTGAGGGCCACATAGTGTGCAAACTTAGGGTTGATTCACCTTAATGGTTTTAAGTCAATTATAATCACTTGTGACACTATCCCTCTACCTAATTAATAATGGAAAAGTGGATTTTTTTTTAGTTGGACACCCCTTTTGCTTTTTGGCATAGGTCCCTCATTTCTAGGTCTTCCTATTTCACCCCCTCCTTTTCCCTTTGTTTCAAAAGTATAAAACACCAACATTTATAACAATTTGAGAGGTATTATATTGAGGTATTTTAATTATTAACTGATATAATGCTCTATTTTGGGGGTTCCATCATGTATCATTATGTTTTCAAGCTCAATTCAAAAAACTATTTATCTTAGAAAAATGGGATAATCACTATGATAAGCATGATCTTTTGCCCAATCTATTTAGAATAATTCCTTATTTGAGTGACTCTTGGTAGAAATTTAAATGGGAAGCAATAATAATAAGGTCTATGAATTAATATATCATTATCTTTGAGGATATTGTACGTTATATTGAGCACACTAAGTGTCCTTTCAATGTTTGGGCTATCATTTGGTAATCATATTAAGACATCGAATCTCCATTTAAGAGTGATGATTCCTTGGTTCAAACCCATTCACATGTGGATATTATTGAAATAACACTACCTATCCTCCTTTTGACACCTCATATAATTTTAAAGGTATTCTTTCTCTTCATTTTTCTTATGCATAGTTTAGAGTTATTTTTAAGGGCTTTCAATGATTTTCTACAATAAGGTTCATGTCTACATGATCCATTTCATTATGAGGTTTACTTACTATACATGCCAAATTTGTTTGTGAACTCTAACCTTTCGAATATTAATGATGCTATTGATGATATTTATCTTCTCTTTTATGAAAATTTTGATGGAGTTGCATCTTCTTTATCAGATGTAATGAGAGTACTTGTGAACCCTCTTTCTCTGTCTCCTCCTTTTCTAGCTTCCTTTTTGTCATCTTCTATAAGTCTTCGGAATCCTAATTATACTTTGGCACATTTAAGCACTAACATGGAGATATGTGAGCTTTTCTATAAATATTCCTATTCTTACCTTTCATTCCATCTTTGGAGTAGCTAGCCATTCAACAATTTGATAACCCAATATTTCTATCTTCTAAAAGGAATGTGTGCCATTTATGGCAAAGGGGCCTATTTCAAGACTCATTTTGAAACATTATACATTTTCATTCTCTCTTCCATGTGGATTAATTGATCTTGCAAGGAAATCAAAAGGTTTCTTTTCTTTGGGGGTTGGATAGTCCTCTATGTTCTTCTCTTTCTCTCTCTACTTTAGGTGTCCTCTCTATTTGGGTGAGGGGTTATTCTCTTTTATACTTGGGGACTTATTCTCTTTGGGGTAGTTTTATTTTATGTGGGTACCTCACCATGATTCATCTATCAAGACCCATATTTGCACAAGCATATGTGTACCAGTGCCTTATTAGGTAACAGAGTCAAACACAACCATTAAAATACCAGATAAGAAGATGTATAAAGGATATGATATTATGCAATAATATCTACTTATAGAGCATACAATTTATATCTTTCCCGCTCCTCTTGTCATATTATTATATTTTATACTTAAATTTGGGGTATCATGCCTTTCGACTTGCATGTTGAGCTTACATCGCATACTTTATCCTTACATTATGGGAATTGAATGTATTTTTGTTCCTTATATTTAGCACCTTCATAATTACATCCTTATATTGGGGGAATCATGCCTTCCTACACACGTTTCCTATTTCTTTCCTATATTTGTTAGGTAATTATATCTTACCTACGCCACTATCATTGGTGTTACAAAGGTTAATTTAGTAATAAAATAGAGAAATAACACTTGAAGTGTATCCTACTTCATATTTTATGCTATCCCATGGATTCCATGCCAAATACATATCATTGTCATTTTCTAAACATGTAAAAAATTCTAACTTGACTCATTTCTTTTTGCTCTTATTTCAGGAACAATTGGTAGGCTCCTATTTTTATACTTGCTCTATAATTGTGAGACATAAGCTACTCATTGTACATCTTTTATTTTTTTAAATTCCATGATGATCCTTATTTGATCATTGGAGAAGACAATTAAATTGGATTAGATCATGAAGACAAGCTAAAATGTGTTCCAAATCAACTATTCTACATTAAATACATGATTATAGTAGCCTATTATTCTATGATAATAAATCATAATAGACCTATAATAGCATATGGTATGAGTTATAATTTGACATGGGTGAATAAAATCAAGAGAAAACTTTGCTAGAAGAAGATATCATTAACATATATCAAGTTACACAAGTAGAAGAAGATAAAAAAAAATATTATATTGTTGTTGTATATGATCGTGCATCACTCCAAAATGTGTTCTATGCATTTTGGGTCAAAATTGATTACGCAAAACTATATGGATTGGTAGATAAATACTAGGGGAGAGCTCCAATCATTCCCTGAGTGTCTCGATCCTTCTAAATTATACTATTATGGTGTAGTCTCTTAAGAGCCCCAAGAGCAAAAAACTACCAAACTATGATAGAGTAGTTCTTAGAGTTTGTGACACTTGCAAATGTTTTGTTTGGACATATAGTGGATGTGGGGTCCCTCTATATTAACCTCTCTTAGTTTTGGTCAACTCAATGTTGTTTGACCATGTCAAGAACAAAGCATTCTTACAAAAGGTGCCACTTGAGAGCGGTGCAAACATGGTAATAAGCATATTTTATGTTTCATCAATTTTGAGGATAAATCAAATATTCAAAAATATCTAGATGAGAGAGTTAATAATAGAGGACTCCATTCATTCATGTAGTCTCCCAATCCTTCTAGGCTACACTATTTTGGTGTAGTCTCTTAAGAGCAAAAAAAATGTCATACTATGACAGAGTAGTTCTTAGACTTTGTGATACCTAGAAATGCTTCATATAGAAATATAAGTGAATGTGGGCTCCTTGTAGACACTAAAAAAATGTCCTAAGCCTTCGAGCAATATTTTCTCACTGATTTGTCTTCTTTTCTGCATAATTAAATAATTGTAATTATTTAATTATTTCTTAAGGTCATATTCTTCTATTAATTAAATCATTCTTAATTATTTAATTAATTAATTTTATCTTTATTCTTATTTTGATTAATTAAATAAATTGTTATTTATTTAATTATTCATTGTCATTTTCCCTCTCTTTTCTTCTATAATTAATTAATTAGTTTTAATAATTTAATTATTCATTTAGTCTTTTCTTCTATAATGAAATAAATCTTTTTTTATACGTAAAATGCAACAGAGCTACATGGATTATATTGAAACCAAAATAAATTACATCAGTTCGGCCCACCAAGATGCTAGGAGCAAATCAATTTGCATTACATGCCTTTTACAATCAGAACAAAATGTGCCAAAATTTTGCCTCAACGGGCAATTTCACGTATCCTTCACATTGGTTTCGGTGATGGCCTCATGGCTCGAGTAAAATTCCATCCATCTAGCCAACCTCGTTCTTTAGTCTTCTTCATCGTAGAATCTGGTAGACACCACCAAATCAGAAAAATCCTAACACCACTGTATACCTGCTACCTTGTTCAAGCCCAACCTTCTGCATAGGAAATTGTAGGCTATCGCACACCAGGCCATCTGCATTTAGGTTCATGATGAACGAGAGCCACTCCACCTCCGCACCTTGCAGGAACATTCTATCAATATCATTTGGTAACGAGATCCCAACTCCCAATTGTGCCACCGCTACCACATCCACATCATCGACCAATATTGTTGCTTTAAACACCATCTGCAAGAGCAAAAAACACCGCAGCTTCAAGAGGTTTAAATCCAAAAGTGAGGCAAGGAAGTGCGAGGAGATATTAGAATTTTCCCTCGTCTGATTTCTCGAGAAACAAAATTTCTTCCCGATCACCATCCTCATTGCTTCAAGACATAAAATGTCTTTGTTGAGGTAAATTTTCTTGATCCTTTGGTCAGTGATGAAGCCTAAAAATTTTGATTGCTTCTTCAAGCACCTTAGCCTGATCAGTGTATCCATCATTTTGATCACAATTGCATATTTCCCTAGTACATATAGATGCTTGCCCTTGATTCTAACGATGTGCCAACTAGCCTCATTAAATCTCTCTGCATCCACCTCCAATATGAGTTACTTCTATACAGCTCCCTGAAGGTGGTATTAAATCTCCCATGGGAGATTTTACTTCACACTCCAAATGTATACCTATGGAAACATTCAACCGTAGGCTTTTAACATCACAAGCTTTCCATTTTTCCTACCCATGTTGAATCCACGCATACCAATACCAATTGTTCCTATGAATGATTACTTCAGCAACTAAATGTAGATTTCCTTAAATGTTCATATCCAAGTCTGCGGATATGTCTCATGTGACCGATCTCCTCACTTGTTCAAATACAAAAAATTGGAGCCCTGTGCCAGAGCTTGTCAATTCTCCACCTCGAAAATAGTTGTGCGTGTATGGGTGGGTTATCCTGAAAGCCATGGTGATTTCTTGACTGTCGTCACCTTCATCCTATGAGAATGCCCATGTGCTTGATCTAGCCACAAGGCTCAAACTATTTCACTCCATTGACTTATGGGCAAATAATTAAATAAATCTCACTTATTTAATTATTTATCATTTTCTCTCCTCTATAACTAAATAATTTTATTTAATTATTTTTCATTTCCTCTATAATAATAGATAGAGGAAATGACAAATGATTATTTTTAATTATTTAATTATTCATTTTCCCTCTCTTAAATTAAATAATTGTTGCAATTGTTTAATTTATTTATTATTATCCAAAGTCCTATTTCTCAACTTTTTCTTGAGTTTTGGTTCATCCTTCCCATCCTTATCTATTTTCTTCTCATTTAATCTCATCCATTAATCATCACACCTCATCATTTAATCCTCACCCTTCATTTGAATTTGAGTTTTCTATAAAAGCAAGCTATCATCTTCATTTCAAGGTTAACCATGATCTTCGATATTTTGCTATCACTCATATCATTCATCTTGAAGAACCACAGTCTTTGAAATTTTGCTATCATACCTACTATCTTGAGATATTCCTATCATACATTAACATTAATCTTATCATATACCTTGTACACTACAAATATGAGAGCAAACAAAGCAAAATTGAGAAGAGCAATGAAGGAGAATCAACTTTGGCATAGGAATTGAGGTTTTATTGGTTTATTTTGTGATTTTTATTATCATTTTGTGCTTCATTGCTATATTAGGGTCATTATAACTTAAATTTAGGTAGTTTTGTGGTTGATATTGATGATTCATGTTTTTCCCCAAATTTCCCCTATCTACAAATTGGTGAACTTGACGTGAACTAATTGAATTTTGTAAAAAAATTGAGAAATTTTGAGCTTTCAAGTGCACGATGAAATCGTTCTACGCAACGCCTCAATTATTCATTCAAATGCTACAATCACTAATTGCAGCAATGTATACAAGGTTTTTTGCACATAATTTGTTATCCAAAATGCCACATATTACTATCATTTTTCAAAGTTCAAAACCATCCAATTAAAGCTATTTTTGATCATTTAAGGCTCTAGTTATTTCTCTGACATCTTGACTCTGAGATTACATCATTTGCATTATCAAATTTATTATTTTTGTTAGGTTTTTTGTGTGTTTTTGAGATACAAGTTTATGCACCACATCTATTCCATACTACGTCACAATCATCGGATCTAGTGTCACAATCATCATTGCCAAAACTATAGTCGTCATTTCCAAAGCCGCATTTGTCATTTTTTGAGCTGCATTCATCAAACTTGTGCACCACAATCACTGTCTACAATGTCACATTTGTCTAATCTGGCACCACATTTGACTATCAAGCAAAAAGAGGGTATAAAATTGAGTTTTTCATTTTTCTACTTTTTGCATTGATTAGGGTAGATATTTTTGGTTACTGATATCTGATTTCCAACTACGTGATGATTTTTGGGAAAATACTATTAAAAAAAACTACTAATCCAATTCCTTGCAAGGTTCCCTTGTGTGTTTAATATTTCTAAATTAGGAACATTTGGAATTGGTATTCAAAAAGAACAAGTGTTTTTCATGTATTGTGCACTTGCACGCATGTGAGTCAGTTACCGAAAGCATGTTTGTCTAAAATATCCTCTCCCCTTATGCTACGTTTGATTCCTAGGTGATGAGAAATAATGACAAAATATGGTCTTGAGAATCCTCTCCCCTTGTGCTATGTGTGATTCTTGGGTGATGAGAAAGAGTAAGACACAAGATTTCCTTTTTTATTTTGAGTAGGGTGGGCCTGCAAATGGATTTTCACCCAATGGAATGACCCCAATGCATTGTTGGGAACAGATGCCTCAGCTTCTAGCTTGGACCTCTGAAAAGACTTGGCGAAATTATCATCTTTCTAAGCCTTTAATTCTCTATCGCTAAGAGCTTTTCTAGAGGCGAGGTTTACTGTCTTACCGCAGGCCTTTGTCGGTTTGTCTACGGTTGGGAGATGTTACTGCCACACCGTGGGGTCTCTGTCTTAGGCTGGCAGGAGCACAATTGATGGGTGCAGTCAGTGTGAAGGCTTACCTCCCTACCATGGAGCGTGTTCATTGGTGTTGCGGTGGCCACGATGAACAACGACAGTTAGCGAAGTCCGCTTACGGCCACACCGCAATGGCATCTCGACCATGTCGCGGTGGCATGGTAATCCTTGGCATTTAGAGATAACGATTACCTCCTTACTGCGGAGGTCTTGCGGTTGAGGAATGGTAGCACAATGGAGCTTGACAGTCGGCACAGGCGGTTACCACCATACTGCAAGAGGATTTTCCTAGCCTCGCGGTTGGGCGGTGGCACCGCCATACCTCAGAAGGTCGACCCGAACTCGGTGGTGAAGTGGTGCTAAGCGATAGGCTGGAAGACAAGCCACTACCTCAGTACCACGAGGGTGTTAGAAGAGACCTACGGTTGAGTGGTGGCATCGCCATATCGTAGAGGTCTGTCAACCTTGGAGCAGTGTTGCGATGACAACGTCATACCGTAGTGACTTCTTTGGATCGGCGAGGTAGCGTGGTAAGAGGTGTTTGATGTTTATGTTGACCAGTCAGACTTGACTAGAAGCAGTGAATCAATAGAGAGGCAACACTTGGCAAGTAATCAACGTCTGATTGGTCAAAGTCTGGAGTGGTGAAAGCAGTAATTGCAAGACATGTTTCAACTGATGACATAATCTAATTAAGGCAAGGGAGTTAATGCCTGGGCGACCCGATGTGTGATTGCAGGGTAGATCGATCAGATGATCGGATTGCTTGATTGGGTGAACAATGCATTATTAAGGCTTGTGATTGATTGGAATGATTAATGAGATGTAAGACTTGCATAGTCACTTACATTGATATAAGTCAAAAAGGGTGACGGTGAAGTAAGTGAGCGAGACAAAATAGAGAGTTGTATTCATTGTATACTGAAAGAAGTATTGTAACAGTGAGTGCATGAAAACTCAAGTCTGCTTATGTGAGCTAACTATCAGAGAGTGAGGACTGTGAGTTTTGTTTGTAATTTATTTTACTGTAATACAAAGTGTCTTCTCTTGGTGTGGTGATTTTTTTCTCGAAAGGGTTTTCCCATGTAAATCTGGTGTTATCTAAGATTGCTTATTTTTGTTACTCTTGTTACCCTATATGTGTTCATCTCAATTGTTTTAAGATTTTATTTTTTTAAACTAGTCTTTTGCACTTCTCCTTTGTTGCATTAGCATTAGGAAAATGTTTCCACACCCCTGTTTTCCTTTCAAGTGGTATCAGAGCTTGGCCAATTGTGTTATCCTTGTTAGTAAGGGTGGTTTTTTGTGCTAATACTGTTCTAGTGAGAGTTTTGCAAAGTTAGAATCTAGTTCTGTTTGAGATAGTGAGTACATCAGGAAAAGTAGAGATTGAAAAATTCAATGGTGGAAACTTTGAGTTATGGAAACTCAAAATGGAAGACTTGCATGTGGATAGAGACCTCTGGGTTGTTTTGTCTGGAACTATGCCACAAAATATGAAGCAAGAAGATTTGGACCTTGCAAATAGAAAAGTGAGAAGTTTGATAAGACTTAGTTTGGCCGATTCTGTACTCCTAAACGTCCATGAGGAGAAGTTTGCAGCTTCATTATGGAAGAAGCTTGGTGATATTTATCAGAGAAAGTCTCTGGTAAATAAGTTATTCCTGAGGAAGAAGCTGTACTACTTGAAGATGGAAGAAGGTGCATCTATTTCAGACCATCTGAACTCATTTAATATGAGTGTTGCTCAATTGGCATATGTGGGTGTAAATATTAAGGAGGAGGACCATTGCATGCTCTTGTTATGTTCGTTACCTGACACTTGGGATCATCTTGTAATGGCTATTGGAAGTACGACCACTACTTTCAAGATGGAAGACATTGATGCCTCACTGGTGTCTGAAGAGATGTGGAGGAAGTCTTCAGAGATTATGAAAGAGGCCCTTGTTGTTCAAGGTAGATCGAAGGAGAAAGGCAAGAAGAAGGACAAGAAGTCCAAATCTAAGTCTGTAGGGAGATCAAAGTCTTCTGGTAAAAATTCCAAGGTGAAATGTTGGAACTGTGGGCAACCCAGTCATATCCAAATGGATTGTAAGGAGAAAAAGAAGAAGAAGAGTAATGCTTCAGACAATGACTCTTTTCAAAGTGATGCAGATGCCTTCATTGCAACCTTGGCAACTCAGGCATCAGATGATGTTTGGCTAGATGACTCAGGTGCATCCTTTCACATGATGTCTCATAGAGAATGGTTCACTAAGTATGAGAAGTATGATGGTGGAAAGGTGTACCTGGCGAATGATTCAACATTGGAGATTTTTGGTTGTGGAAGAGTCAAAATATAGTTCCTTGATGGTATAATCAAAGGGATTGATGGCATACTGCACATACCAGGTTTGACTCGTAACTTACTTTTTGTCAGTAAGTTGAATGATGCTGGTGTGGAAGTTTATTTCTCAAGTAAGGATGTAAGATGGCTAGAGGTGCAATGGTGTTGGCTAAGGGTGTATGTACCGGCACTCTATACAAGCTGGATGCATGTCATGTTCAATGCAACAACACCTCTATAAAGTCAAGCAAAGTTGTTCCTATAGAGGAAGATGAAGATGCTTCTCTGGCTGCAAGCCTTGGAGGTGAAACTCCTAGCAGAGAATACCATGATGTGGCATCATAGACTCGGTCACATAGATGAGAAAGGTTTAAAAACCTTGAAAAATAAAAATCTTGTCGAAGGGATTGATGATTGTAACCTTGAGTTCAATTTTTGTGAACACTGTATTTATGGAAAGCAACACCGTGTTTCTTTTTATTCGAGTCCTCATAAATATTCTGGTGTAATGGATTATGTTCATTCTGATGTGTTTGGTCTAGTTAATGTTCCTTCATTATCAAAGTCTATATATTATGTTTCCTTTATTGATGACTATTCGAGAAGGGAATTTATATACTTTCTTAAGAGTGAATCAAAAGTGTTCAGTCGGTTTAAAGAATTTAAAACCTTGATAGAGAATCAGAGTGGAAAGAAAATCAAATGCTTGAGGATGGATAATGGCGGTGAGTTTTGTTCTGCAGGATTTGAAAGGTATTGCATAGACCATGGAATTAAAAGGCATAAAACTACACCTTATACTCCACAACATAATGGAGTTGCTGAAAGGTTGAACAAAACGTTAATGGAAAGAGCGAGAAGTATATTGAGAAGTGTTGGTATGGAGCAAAATTTTCAGGCTGAGGCTATGGCTATGACATGTTACCTAGTAAATTGTTCACCTTGTTCTGCTCTAGTTGACAAGACACCTTTGGAGGCGTGGTCTAGTAAGAAGACCTCTCTTAGACATATTCTTGTCTTTGGCTATGAGGCATATGTATATGTGCCCAATGAGAAAATATCAAAGTTGGAGAACAAGGCTTTTAAATGTATCTTCATCGGCTATGGCATTGGTGTGAAGGGATACAAGCTTTGGAATCTTGATACTCAGAAGGTTATGTACAAAAAAAGTGTAATATTTTGTGAGCTAAAACCTTTAGTAGCTGATCCATAGCTAGAGACAGATAAAAGAGAAAAGAAGAATGATGTAGTTCAGATTCCTCAAACTCCAAAAAAAGAGGAACTACATGGTGTACCTGAAACTGAGGAGAGTTCAAGCAGCTTTGAGAGTTCTGAAGATGAAGAACCACAACCTCAGCTAGTAAGAAGGTCTACACGTGAAAAATGATAACCTGATAGGTATGGTTTCTCTATGTTAGATTTGAACTGTGTTTATGCTTTGATTACTAGCACTGATGAGCCTAAGACTGTAAAAGAAGCTATTAGCATGTGTGATTCAAATTCTTGGTTGGAAGCCATGAATAAAGAAATGGAATCATTGAAGAAAAATGAAACTTGAGATTTGGTAGCTTTGCCTGAAGGGTGAAAGCCTGTTGGCTGTAAATGGGTATTCAAGAAGAAGACTGGTCTAGATGGTAGTGTAGAAAAGTATAAGGCAAGGTTGGTTGCAAAAGGGTTTTCCTAGATAGAGGGAATTGATTATGGAGAAAAACTTTCCCCTGTAGCAAAGCTAACATCTATCAGATTTTTGTTGTCATTGGTAGCAACATATGACTTAGAGATTGAGCAGATGGATATGAAGACAACGTTTCTCCATGGAGAGCTGGAAGAAGAGATTTATATGTCCCAGCCTAAGCACTTCGTTGAAAAAGGTAAACAAAGTCTAGTCTGAAAATTAAAGAAATCTTTGTATGGTTTGAAGCAATCTCCTAGAATGTGGTACCAGAAAGTTGACACTTTTATGTTGTCTTAGGGATTTGTAAGATTAAAATTTGATCATTGTATTTATTCTAAATCTGAAAATGATCGTGTGCTTATTATTACCCTGTACGTGGATGATATGTTGTTCATAGGAAATAGTAAGTCTATGATTTCTGATCTTAAATCTCAGTTGTCTGCAAAGTTTGAAATGAAATATTTGGGTGCAACAAGGTATATTCTGGGGATGGAGATAACCAAGGACAAAATGAGTAGAATGCTCTGGGTAAGTCAGAGTAAGTATGTCAATACAGTTTTGGAGAGATTTGGTATGGATGATTGCAAGCAACTAGTTGTTCCAGTTATGTTGGGAACAAAGCTATTTGTTGAAGATTGTCCAAAATCTGCTACTGAGATAAAGGACATGACCAGGGTTCCTTATGCAAGTTTTGTTGGTAGTCTAATGTATGCCATGATCTGTACAAGGCCAGACATTGCCCAAGCAGTGAGAGTTCCTAGCCGTTTTATGGAAAATCTAGGAAAAACACATTGGGATGCTGTGAAGAGAGTGTTCAAATATTTAAAGGGGACTTCAGAAAATGCTTTGTGTTACCATGGAAATTTGGTTGCATCACAAAGAACACTCAGCATTCGTGGATATGCAGATTTTGATTGGGCAGGGGACATTGACAACAAAAGATCCACCAGTGGATACACTTTCATGTTAAATGGTGGTGCAGTTAGTTGGATGAGCAAGTGACAGGCTGTAGTCACTTTATTCACTATAAAGGTTGAATACATGGCAGCAACACACGCCTGCAAAGAAGAAATTTTCTTGAGTCGATTGTGCTCTGATATTGGTTTTAATGCAGGGTAGATTACAATCTCTTGTGACAATCAGAGTGTCATTTGTTTGGCAAAGAACCCGACTTTCCATGCCAGTACAAAGCACATTGATGTGCAGTATCACTTTATGAGGGACATGGTGGAAGATGGAAAGATCTGTTTAGAAAAGGTTGACACCTTGAAGAATGTTGCAAATGTGTTAACGAAGCTAGTGAGCACGGACAAGTTCAGATGGTGCACATAATCGATGGGCCTTGGGGCCTATGATCGTCAGTAATTTTCAAAGTCTAGAGGAAGCCACGAAGTCTTCGTCAAGTGGGAGCTTGTTGGGAATAGGTGCCTCAACTTTTGCCTTGGACCTTTGAAAAGATGGTGAAATTATCATCTTTCTAAGCCTTTACCTCTCTACCATTGAGAGTTTTTCTAGAGGCGTGGTCTAGTGGTTTACCACCTTACCGTAGGCCTTTGTCGGTCTATCCGCAGTTGGGAAGTGTTACCGCCATACCGCAGGGTCTTCGTCTTAGGCTAGTGGTAGCACGGTTGATGGGCGCAGTCAGTGTGAAGGCTTACCTCCCTACCGTGAAGGGTGCTCATTGGTGGCGTGGTGGTCATGGTGAACAACGACAGTTAGCGAAGTCCGCTTACCACCACACCGCAATGGTATCTCGACCATGCCACAATGGCACGGTAAGCCTTGGCAGTCACAGATAATGGTTACCTCCTTACCATGGAGGTCTTGTAGTCAAGGTGCGGTAGCACGGTGGAGCTTGGCATTTGGCACAAGTGGTTACCGCCATACCGCAAGAGGCTTTTCCTAGACTCACGGTTGGGCGATGGCATCGCCATACCTCGGAAGGTCGATCCAAGCTCAGTGGTGAAGCGGTGTTAAGCGACGGGCTAGCAGACAATCCACTACCTCGGTACCACGAGGGTGTTAGAAGAGACCTGCAGTTGGGCGGTGGCACCACCATACCGCGAAGGTCTGTCAACCTTGAAGCGGTGTCATGGTGACACTATCATACCGTGGTGACTTATTTGGCTCGGCGAGGTAGCACGGTAAGAGGTTTTTGACATTTGTGTTGACCGGTCAGAATTGACTAAAGTGACGAACCAATAGAGAGGCAACTCGTGGCAAGTAATAAACATATGATTGGTCAAAGTTTGGAGCGGTGAAAGTAGTAATAGCAAGACGTGTTTCAAATGATGACAAAATCTGATTAAGGCAAGGGAGTTAATGCCTGGGCGGCCCGATGCGTGATTGCAGGGTAGATCGGTCAGAAGATCGGATTGCTTGATTGGGTGAACGGTGCATTATTAAGGCCTACGATTGGTTGGAATGATTAATGCAATGTAAGACTTGTATAGTCACTTACATTGATATAAGTCAAAAAGGGTGACAATGAAGTAAGTGAGCGAGACATAATAGAGAGTTGTATTCATTATATACTGAAAGAAGTATTGTAACAGTGAGTGCATGAAAACTCAATTTTGTTGTTGTGAACTAACGATCAAAGAGTGAGGACTGTGAGCTTTGTTTGTAATTTATTTTACTATAATACAAAGTGTCTTCTCTTGGTGTGGTGGGTTTTTTCCCGAAAGGGTTTTCCCACGTAAATCTGGTGTTATCTGAGATTGCTTATTTTGTTACTCTTGTAATCCTGTATGTGTTCATCTCAGTTGTTTTAAGATTTTTTTTTTTTTTAACTAGTCTTTTGCACGTCTCCTTTGTTGCATTAGCATTAGGAAAACGTTTCCACACCCCTATGTTCCTTTCATGCATATACCTCCAATACGCTATATAAAAGGGTAAAAACTGAAAGGTGAGCTCAATCTAGTTGCTTATATAGCGGTGGGCCCTACGGTCCTAAGTGATTCTGGATGAGGGTTAGAGATTTAAATCTCCCATTTCTATTATACCTCGATGGCCTTCGAAGTTCCTCCACTATGAATCATTGTTTTAGAAGCCTAATACTTTTTGGCCATTTGTTATTTGCGGTGCATCATGATAGCATCATCATGAGAAGTTACCACGTATGGTTCTTGATTGAGGTGATTTGGTTCCTTTCTTGGATTTCATCCTTTCAAGGTGAGAGGTGCCAAGGTGGTCCATGACCTTGGCATACTCTAGTTACCCACTCCTTGAATTTGTATTTAAAAACACCTTTAGGGGTGTGGTAAGCCCACTATAGTAGATAACCTTTTACTACTTGTTATGCCTTGCATAACCACCCCATCTTTAACCTTGGTCAAAATGGGTCCCCCTTTATGTTTTTGTCCTTGGTTGTTTTCAACAAAGTTTGGAGTTTTTTTTCTCCAACACTTTATTTTTCTTTTGTTGTTTTGCCAGAACCGGAACCGGAACGGAATCAGGTTTGAAACTTGTTTTAAGAGATTCCATTTTGATCCCGGTCCCGTTTGTCTTTTCATTACTCTTTTGGTTTTTTCTTTGTTGGAGCCGGAGCCAGAGTGGAAGTTAAGTCTAAAGTTATTCATGGTTTCAAAATAAAGGTTAATTTTGCCTCCACCTCCGCCTTTTGTTTTCTTCATTTAGATTTAGGTTTTATGTTGGTTTTTCTCATTTTGGTCTTCGTGTTTTTATTTGACTTTTTGTTTTTGCTTTCTTCTTTCTTGGCAGAACTGGAGCCGGAATGAGAACCAAATGTGAAACTTGGACAAAGTTTCTAAATCAATTCCCACTCTGATTCCGCTCCCACCGTTTTGGGTTGTTTGACTTTACTGAAGTTGCACAACAGTAATGTGTCAGTTCCCTCTATAGTTTCGACTTCGATTTGCCGCATTCATGGCATTGATTACAGGTGCCAAGCACGTATGAAGCTGTAGTTTTAACCGTTAATTAAGGATTAATTGGATTTTATCATAATTTTTTAAAAGATCAAGAGCGAACTACAATTGCAGTGGAGCGTTTGGGCGTGTCATTCAATCGAAAGGGAGATAATTACGCGCAGAATCACTTAAGAGGGCTAACCTATTTGTTTGCATTTGAGGTAGGGTTTATGTTCTTCTCTTTCGTTTGTTTTATGTATCATTTCGTTCAATCATTGGTTTCTCATGAATTTGTGACTCTTGGTTCTCTTGCGAATTCATGTTGTTTGTTTTGTTCATATTCTCTTTTGTTTTTGTTTTCTTGTTTTCGTTTTTCTTTTTTGGTGTTTAGTTTCTCATTTGTTTGTTTTTATCACAATCATTTTCATGTTTTAATTGTGATGCCCTAGATTTTAAATGGCATAGATTCGTTACTGTTTTTACTTTGGTAGGGTTTGATAAATTATGGTTTTATTGAGGAATATTGTTACGCATTGATCTGATTAGTTTGAATGGGGTTAAATTTGTACCCTAATTGTTTTAAGTCAAGGGTTTGTGAATTAAGGTTTTGGCGTGTTTTTGTTTTAAATATGATGCCCTAAATATTATGGTTTCCTCTCGGTCATATGGGTATGTTCCCGTATAAGTTTATTTTTAAGCCCTTTTCATTTTGATATGACCTAGTCCTTAGATCATGATATTATTTATCATCTTGTTGAAATCACTTATGACGTCATGATTATTTTTTTAGCGGAATCGAAATAGATTTTGATCTTGAACCATGTTTTGTAATAAGTATCAAATATGTTTCCATCCCATCTCTGACTCCACTTATAGTAAGAAGCAAGCTTTCAAAATATTGGTAACTCGGGTGGAACCAGAACCAAATATGAAATTGAAAATTCTTCACGGAACCAAATCGGTTTTTATTCTAATTCTGATTCCGGTTACCATCCCAACTCTAACTCTGGTCTCACCATATTAATACTACAAGCTCAATGCCAGTTCTGGTTTTGAACCCGAAAATGTTTTTAAAAGAGACTGTTTAGGATGTTTTATGCCTGCTTTCGCCTCCGGTATGCATAGAAGGATTGGATCTCTAAGTCATATTTGGTTATATTTATTATAGATCTAATTTGGGGTTTTTTTGTAGGAAGTTAAAGGATGTCAGGAGTATCAAGAGAAGCTTCTCAAAGGAGTCAAACTATAGAAACTTCGAAGGCATCAACTAAGCCTAAGAAGGTTAAACCAGAACAACTACCTTATACCTTGAGGTATAACCATAAGGGTCATGTTGTCACTGTTAGCAAGGTGGAATCTGATTGGGCCGATATAACTGACACAAATATGGCTCCATTTAATTATGAGTTGTACTCAGAGACATTTATTGAAGAGGTGACAAGGAGAACTCAAAGAATAGTTGAGTCTGGTCTGGCTCATATTGTTATATTTCCTCTATCCATTCAATGCCCAGAATTGATCATGACAGCAGCTGGAGCTTACAATCCGTCCACTAGACAATGTGTAGATTCACAAGATAATGTTATCATAGACTTGACTCCTCAGATGTTTTAGTTTATGTTCAGTGTCCCTAATCCAAAGAACCTGGGGTAGCTTAATGAGGCAAAAGCCTTAGAGATATATAGTAGTCACAAGGAGACTAATAAATCCCACTTAAACAAGAAATGGTTAAGAACAGAGAAGAAGTCCCTGACAAAGCTCTCAGATCAGCCAAAAAGGGAAGAATTCTACAAAGAAGTAGCAGAAATTATAATGATGTTATCTAGGGTCTTTGGAAAGTGGGATTCCTTTCACTTTAAGGAATGGATGTTTCTATTTATTCAGACAATCTTAGATGGCAGGCAATAGTTTGATTGGCCAATGATTGTCTCAGATAGCATATGTGCTCAGCTGATCAGAGTAAGGGAAACTAAGAGCTTCTTCATGACCTCTTATGTTGTCTATACAGTAACCAGAGGAAGCATCTTTCCAGGGTTAAACAGAGTGGAAATATTGGGAGAAGCTGATGGACAAAAGAGTGTATGGGATCATTATGACCAGTTGTCCCTACAGATTTCTGAATCACATCTTAGAAGAGTTAATGATGCATTTTTATATGTAGTTATTAATCAACTTACTGGAGATGCAGGGTATAGACTAAGCCAGGAGGCCATGGAATTTATCACAGAATGGGGATGTTGGTATATCCAGTACCCCAAATTTACTTATTTCAGGTTGGCTGGGTTTGAGGGTCATCCTCACTTACTCCCTAGATGTTGCAGTAATAGAATAATCTAAATGGAGTTTGTTTACCAAACTTTGGGAGTCAATGCCATATTTGGAATAAAACATAAACTAGGTTGTCACAAGTTCCCCATGCAATTGGGTGAGTATAGCTGCCCACACCTTGTGGGAGTTAAGGTGGTTTGTAGTGAATTGATACACTTGAAATTAGGCCTATATACTGCTCGAAAGCACTTTGATCCGAAGAAGAAGATGAGTTATTTGTTGGCTTCAATCTTTGATAGACATTTCAACTTGTTGGAGGACTTCTGGAGTGATCTCCAAGATGAATATGACCTCAGGAAGAGGAATTATGAGAGGTTGCTTGTTCCACTCATGGTGGAATTTGGGGTGAAAGTTGATGTTCCGGATACACTATCAGATGATGGGGTAGTGTTGGATCCATCATATGAGGCACTGAACATAGGCACTAAAAGGTTGGATTCAGTGGATTGGGATGCTGAGGAGACAATTGACATCAAACATATAGCAAGACCAATATTGGATAGGAGTATCCAATGGGTTGTGTGCTCAGAGCCAAAGCTCTTGGAGTTCAAGCTCCTAAGAAAGGGAAAGGATACAAGAGAACGAAGAGGAAAGTGCCTCCCAAAGAACCATTATAATTCTTCCCTCTGGATGTTGAAGAATTTGAGCTTGAAGCTTCAGCCCAAGATGTGCCTGAGACACATGAGGAGAATGTCCCAACAGGACCTGTGGCTCCAACATTAGTTGTGGGTGAATCATCTGCCCAAGTCCCTCCTATAGAGCAACAAGATGGAGAAATGCCTAGGGGTACACTCCATGATGCAGCTGATACCTTGAAGGGAAAAGAAGCAAAGATGGAGATCCATGATATTGAAATAGATTCTAATGAGACCTTATCATAAGAGGATGCACAAGAAGAGATGCCTCTAGGGGAAACTGAGCATGTGTTAACAAAAGAGGATCAATGGGCATTGTTTGAGGAAGCAAAGAAAGATTTAGATGCTAAGGCACATGCATAAGCTATAGAAAAACAAAAGGAAATAGATGTTAAGGCACAAGTTGATGCATTACTTCAACAACAACAATTGGAGGCTAAGCAAAGAGTCGATGAAGTAATAAAGTAGCAAAAGAAAAAGGAGCATGAGCTCAAGACAAAAGAGGACAATGAAAGGCTGGAAATGGTGCAAAAGATCCATGAGCTAGAAGAGGAAAAGGCTAAACAAAGGAGATAAAGAGAAGCTCTTGAGGCTAAATTCAAAATAATTGAAGAAGCCTACAAGAAAAAGGAGGAAACATAATGCCTGCAGAAGGAGAAAGATGTTGAGGAGCTGGCCAAGCAGCAACAAAAGGAGAAGGAAGCCTCAGATAGACTCAAGGTTTTTGAAGAAGAAAGAAACAAGCTATTTGAGGAGAAGAGGTTGGAAGAAGATAGATTGAAAAGGGAACAAGAGGATAAGAGGATGCAAGAGCAAAAAGATAAGAAGTTGAAAATCTTGCACAAGAAAATATAGAGGAAGAACAAAAAAATGTACAAGAGGTTAATTCTCAACCTAGGTTTAATGTACTATAGCCATTATCCTCTACAATTGTTCCCTCCTCTTCTACTGTAATGGCCACTACTCCAAGTGATCCTACCTGGTTGAAGCTTTATCTTTAGAAGACACCAATAACGCCCTCACAGCCTCTTAATTAGGATGACATGATGAAAGTAATTGAGAAGGAGAGACCCAAGAAGAAGGCTAAGATTTTGCATTCCACAAGGCTAACTGAGGGAGGAGAAATTATTGTTGAATGTACAATACCAGTGGTGGATAAGGATGTGCGAGATATGCAGGTCATTGATTACCAGTTGGGCACTATCAATTTGGGAAGGCCTACAAGAAATCAGCAGATGAACCTGATTGACGTTGTAGCATCATCCACCAAGTCAAGGATGATAAAGGATAAACCGAGAAAGGATGAGCTCAAAGCTCAATTGGATCAGTTGCACACCTTTTTGAAGGATTTTTCCGCTCCCAGGTCACAACAAATGGTTGCCTTAGAAACACCAGTTTTTCTCAGCAAAAGAGAGGTGGATGATCTGATGCAAGTAAAGAATAAGGCTGGGCTGATGGATAGATGGATGGATAAGTTTAACCAGAAGATATGTGAGGTGCTAGGAAGCAGTTTTGAAATCCATGAGGAGGCGTTAAAGTTAATAGAGAAAATGAAGCAGCATATTGAAACATTGGAATAACAGGAGGAAGAATACAGGGGATATGTCCAGAGGATCAAAGATATCAATGAATTGCCAAAGTCCGCACTTCTTGAGCAGTCAATCCTTGAGGAAGACAATGCAAATTTCTTGGAAAAGGCCTCTAGTATAATCCGGCTTAGATCCGATTTTATATATAAGCATAGGAATGAAGTTCAGGATGCTAGTAAAGATTTGAATGGATAACTTGATGAACTAGAATTTTTTGTAGCTATTCTAGTTAAGGTTGATATACCGGTTAAGGAGGGTTTGCCTCTAAGTCAGTTAAAAGAGAAATGGGATAGTAGATTTCAAGAGGTTATGCAAAAGGAAGATGATGGAGAATATCTACTATTAGATATATTGATGGATATCAGGGAAGAAGTAAAGGTTGCAAGAAGGGAATTGACAAAATTGAGGGACATGAAAGAGTTTTTTGTTGTGGAGTTGAAGAGAATCAAATTTGAGGACAGTTGGATTGATGGGCCAGATATAGATATGCTTCAACAGGTTTTCTCCAGTTATGATGAATATACTATGGATCAAACTACGCAAGGATGAGTGGCAATCTTTTGGGTGCATGAATTTTCCCATTTTATTTTATTCTCTCTTGTTTTACAAGATGATCAACATTGGAACTGGAGATCAATCGGTCTGAGTTTCCAAGAAAGTTTCGGTTCCTAAAATTGTGGATCTCAATTTTTATTGAGAGGATTTTATGCTTTGTATGTCTATATATACTTTTGGGGTACCATATTGTAAAGGTCGGCTAATGAGAATAGAATTGGCCACCTGATAGTAGGAGTTAGGAATTTCATAGATTTGCAAAGATACTTTGTTATTATTAGTTATAGTTGAATATAAATACAAGTTTTTACGCAATATTGTGTTGGAATTGAGTTTATTGGATGAGGTTAATGAATCATAATATGTTTGTATGCCAGTGGTTTGCTGAAGCATAAATGTTTCTTATTTGATGAGAATCAATAGAAGGAACCAGATTTTAAAGGTTATTTTATTAAATTATCTATGGATTGAATTGTTGAATGTCTGTTGATCTATGATTTTAGCAACGAATGAGAGTTTGCTCTTTTTTTTTAATCTGTAAAGTATTATGATGTGTGATTGTGATGGTTAAACTAAGCACCGTAGATGCATGCAATAGTATGGGTTGTTTTGTAAATTGCATTATGTTATGGTTTTCTTGATCTATTGAAGGAACATTCATTGTTGAAAGTATATGTCTGGATATTAGATAATTTGTATTCATGTTTCATTGATGTATGCCCTGATCTATCTTTTTTTTCTGTTTATTTAAACCCCCCTGTTGTTAAGTATAAATTGATGAATCTGTGTTGCTTACATTCCTTATTACCAAAAAATTCCCCTTGAACATTACAGTTGCATGGACCAATTGAGTGACATCAGACAGTTGAGAACCAACTGTGAGGACCTTGGGAGTTAGGCTACTATATGTTGTCTTTCTTTTTCAAGAGAAATAGAGTATTAAATATTTTGTTTAATGTTGTTTGTGTCATTTTGACCATCAACACTACTAGCTAGGTTGTGCTTGCTTAAAGTGTTTTTCAACCAAGGCCTAGCAAGTTTCATGAAAAAAAACTTGCAATATACTTCATTTTCCAAAAGAGTGAAAGAGTCAAAACAACTAAATCTGTCTTCGAAGTGTTTGTTGTGTTTTATTATCAAATTTGGAAATTGCCCAAAACATAAAACCACTTAGAAAACATCAATTTTAGACCAAAAACTAGAATATCACATCTATCAAACACTGAACCACAACTATTGAAAACTACATTACAACTGTTAGACATAACACCACAATTGTCAGATAGAACACCACATTTTCCAAAATACCCCAAAAAAATCTAGAAACATGCATTTGTTTGTGCACCATAATTAACCAGTCCTGCATCGCAATTGACTAGTCTTGCACCACAATTGACCTAATTTGAACCATAAATGTCAAAACCTGAGTCACATTTGTCAGTTCTTGAACCGTGATTTTCAAAATCTGAGTCACATTTGTTAAAACCAAAACATCGCATTTGTGCCCTATAGCACCGCATCTATCAAAATCAAAAAAATTGGGTAAATTCTTGAGTATTCATATTTTTGATCTAATCTAGATAGTGACCATACATTCAAACCCAAGGCTTGTTTAGTTTATCTAGTCCTTTCATTGCATTTTCCTAGTTTAGTGTGCATTCCCTACCTTTTTCCTTTGTCATCATAGCTCATCCATTGTCACCTTTGAGTCTTGAAAATATTTTCATACCATTGATCAGACCATTGTCATATACTTAGAGTGCCTTGACCTTTTCATCATTTATCTATCATTATCCTCAAGTTGATCCTTAAAATCATGTATTTAGTTTAGGTTCACTTTCATCCAATCATCATCATCTTAGTTCTTGTCCTTCTTGAGGTCTTGACATTTTTATTTTTTTAACGTGGTCCATCATAGTTTTCCTAGCATCCTTTTTCAAAATCCAAAGTTGAATATCCAAAATTCCAAAGCATAGTCATAGTTGCATGGTCCTTTTGCATCCTTATATCAGAAAACCCCAAAATCATAGCATAGTCTCATCGCCATCTTATAGTTTATCCTTATTTTTCTCATTGCCATTTTGCTTTTCCCACCCTTAGATTGCATTCATAAAATTGCAAAATCCAAAAAAAAAAGAAATCCCAAAGTTCTCAAGTCTTATATGGTCCAAACAAGGTCACAAAGGAAAATAAAAGAAATGGTGATGAGTCTAGTTTTTGGGCTAGTTATGGGTAGAATCTATAGTCTATTTTTTGAAGTTACCATAAACTTTGATACTGCATGTTGATACTTTTATATAATTTCTCTCAAACCATAAGACATTTGGGTTTAATTCTATTTCTACCAGTTAATGATATTTACCTATTATGTGGACTATCTATATTAATCTTGCATGTGGTCAATGAATGTTCTTTAAAGGTGGTTATAGTTATGCAATTATTATGAGTACTGACATTGCCATGCATACATGATTGAGAATGCTAAGTTGAGAAACGCAGTCGCTAGCTGATCACGTAGAGGAAACGCACGAAGGTCAACTGAGGAAGACAGCGGGAGATTCTTATGATAGCCGCATGTAACCGACTTATGCTGATCTTTAATGGTATTGAGAAATGCAGGTGTTACTATAGTGGTTAAGTTCATGTTTGGGCATGCATGTCTGAATGGATTCTCTTGCATGTGTAATCGCTCTGCCACTCTCTTTTCTGCTTTCCCTAAATGGAGTCCTCTCAATTAGTGGGAGTTGATTGCCCTGTTTAGCTGATAAATAAGGTTGGATCCTCCTTCTCAAGGGGTTGTTGATCACCAAGCTATTGTACAATCTGATAATCAGACATACTCTTTTGTATTTTGCACTTTCCAATAAATGAAATAAGATTTTGAGTTGAGTATCTGAAGTTTGCATTAGTCGTAGAGGATACTCATCCAAGGGGGCCCACTTGGTGAGTAATTCATTCCTTTAGTTTAGTTAAATTAGTATTAATTTATGTTTAGTCTTTAGTTAAGAATCTGGCACCGATTGTTCCTATAGCCACTAGAATTCCATTATGTGACTATTCCTACAGCCAAAGCGGGCAGAGTAGTTTCTTGTTTGCTGCTTAGATTTTCATTTCTATTATGCATGTTTAGTTTGAGTTTTATTTTTGAGTAGTGTTCAACATTTTCTTTAGATTCCTTTCATGCAATTTACCTTCAACATTATTCTCTCTTAGTTGTAGAATGAAGATGACTACTTTGAAGTTCCTAGTGCACATACTGTGCTGACCCATTTCAAGTTCATGTCCCTAGGTTGACAATTTAAGTGTACCTTCATGATGGTTAAAATGGCTATTCAGGTTAGATTTCCAATCTCTAAATCATGGTTGTAAAGGCTTAGATATTAAAATCATTATAAGAGGCTGACATTTTTGGCGTCGTTGTCGAGGATGGTGTCAAACTAGGGAGTCCTTTGGAGTCATTGATATTTTTTTTCTAAAGTGTTTCTAAAGCTTGCTCTTAGTGTTAGAAGTTACGATCCACTATTTTTCCCACCCATTATTTGTGTGATTTGGTTGATACTGAGTTGATACCACATGCATAGAAAAAGAAGAGATGCTTATGGGAGATTCCTTCCTAATAATCCAGAGCCATTTCAGCTAGTAAAGCTTCCAAATCTTCCCAGAAATGAGGAAGAAGAAGAGCCACACCCCTTTGCTGATATATTCCCTAATTTGACCAATTCTAAAGTTTCCCTTGAAGATAAAAATCCAATTGAGGAACCCTTTATTCTGAAACTTGATCAAGTAGGTATGGTTGATGTAAATGGAGAAAGGCCCAATAGGCAGAACCAACCAGTTTTTCCTTTTCCCATTTCTCAATAGAATGAAGTAGATAACCTCAAGAATATCCCTGCTTCATTCCTCCCTAAGTTATATGGACTTGTCACAAAAGATCCTGATACATTCTTGTTTGAGTTTGATATACTCTGCAGAAGCTATGATTATACCACTAATGCCCACAGACTTAAACTATTTCCTACTACCTTGAATGAATCTGCATTGAGATGGTTTATGGGCCTTGGCAAAAACACTGTGGCGACTTGGGAAGATATGAAGACAAAGTGACTTGAAAAATATAAGGAGTATTATAGAGGTAGTGACATGAGAGGAGGTGACATTTTCATAATGCAACAGAAGGAAGATGAGAGCCTGGAGGATTTAATTTCAAGGTTTTTGTTTTGTCTGCAAAAATATCCACACCATACACTCAATGAAGACTCACAAAAGTTTCCTTTTCTGAGAGGAATTAGTGAAAGTTGCACTGATGCCTTAGACTTGATGGTTGGAGGAGATATCACTCGAGTCCCTTTGGAGGATATCAAGAAGCTATGCTAGAACTATTATAGGGTAGCTTTAAAGAAAGGAAGAGCTTACCAATATTCTATGGGTAAGTCATCCACCATTGGAGTCTTAGGAATGGAGATTACTAATTTGCTGATAGATTTCAAGCAGGATATCATCAACAATCTAGCTACTCAGTTAGATACACTTCAAGCTAAGAAGAAACATTAGGAGACAAAGGCAATGTTGGCAGAATATTGCCCTCATTGTAGACAAAAGAAGGACTACAGATGCAAGGTGATAGCTAACATTGATAGTAAGTAGAGTCCACCTGAGTTCAAACCAATTCAGACTGAGGAATACCAAGTCTACTTTGTCACACAAAAAAGGTCATGGGCTTCAAGACAAGGTATGCCACTAGATCCGCTATCTTTTGTTGGGCCATATTTTAATTTGTATTCATTTGGTAACCAGTGGAAGCCCCCTTGTCCATGCAACTATGGAGGATGTCCACCATATTCTTGGATTAACCCTCCAAATGCTTGGTCTAGTTATCAAAATTCCTCACCTCAGTGGCAACAACCTCAGGGGAATTGGCAGCAGTTTCAAGGACCTTGGCAACCACCTCCAGCAAACTGGCAGTAAACATCTCAATGGAGAGGTGGCCAGCGATGGCCAAACTAGACAACCAGTTACATGTAACCACCTTCTCAACCCCAATAACCTGCTATAATGCCTCCTCTTGCTAATCCAAGTTTAAATGTTCCCAAACCTACTCAGTTACCAACCCAACCCGCACCAAACTCGAATAACAAACCAAATCAACATCCTATATATTCTGCTGACCCAAATCAATTTCCTGCATATGATGTGAGTTTAAGTGACATATGTCTGCATTCAGGAACTACCTTGTCAGCTCCTTCCACCCCCATTATCACTTAGCTTCCTATGGAAGAGCAAGAAGAATGTCTGACTGATCCCATTCAGCCTTGTGCACATAACAATCCTGAACCAGTTCCAAACAAGCAAACAATGCAAGAACCACCATTCCCCCAGAGATTGGAAGTGGCCAAACAAAAAGAAGACAAGGAGGAAACCACTTTTGATATTCTAGACAAACTAAAGCGTATATGTGTCCAGATACCCCTGTTTCAGATCATAAAATATTTCCTTATCTATGGCAAGGCAATTAAAGAAGCATGCCTCAAGAAACCAGGCAGGAAAAAGAAGGACCCCACTACAGTTCATGTAGTGGGACAATTAGCTAACATCATGCTTAAAAAAGTAATTATCCCCAAGTACAATGATCCAGGTAGTCCTATAGTTGAATTTATCATAAATGGGATAAACATAAAGAATGTTTTGATTGACCTACGTGCAACAATCAATGTGATGACTAAAGACATCCTACAATAACTGAAAATTGCAAGCATGAGATCCACTCCTATTGTCCTGCACCTTGCTAATAGTTCCATTGTTAAGCCTGATGGCATAGTAGAAGACCTTGTGGTGATTCTAGAGTCTTGGGAGTATCCAGTGGACTTCATGGTTCTTTCTCTGAAAGCTACACTAGGTGAATATCCCATTATCCTTGGTAGGCCATGGTTAGCAATTGCAAACACTTATATTGCATATCGGTCAGGTGACATGAGCATTTTTGATGATAGGAACACCAAAAATATTGTTCTTTAACCTCTTGCTCAGCCGTCCCATGATGAAGATAATTTTGTATGGCCACAAGTTGGTGAAAAGGCCGAAGACATTAAATCTGTAGCACAACTCATGATGCTAGGAAGAAATCCTTTCTTGTAGCTTCAAGACGAGGATGAATTGTTATGTAGTATCATTCAAAACCATTGTTAGATAGAAGAGACATCACCCAGTCATGCGTCTTGTCCTACTGACCTCGTGCAAATACTTATGTTAGTTATGCTTGATCTTCTTGCAACCACTCTTCTTGCAGTCGTTGTTTTTGCAGACAGACTTCCTACAACCACTCTTCCAACAAACAAACTTCCTGCAACAACAAGTATGTTTCACACAATGTTGCCACATGAACTTCAGGTACCATGTATTAATGAAGCAACTATGATAGAGTTAGTTACACAAGTCCAGGTATCCGAAGGAAAATATTTGAATATCAACAATAAATTGAGTAAGGGACAACAATTGATATTGGAAATTTTGTTGAAAGCCCATCAAAATTCATTTTCCTGGGATTATCATGATATGAAGGGATTGGATCCAAAGCTTTGCAATCATAGGATATATATCAAAGATTATTATACACCTGTAAGGTAGCCACAAAGGAGGATTAACCCTGCATTAAGGGAAATTGTCAAAATAGAGCTACAAAAGTTACTAGATGCAAGATTTATCTACACTATTTCAGACAACCAGTGGGTGTCTCCATTGGTAATTGTTCCCAAGAAGGGAGGAAAATGGAAAGTTTTTGTTGACTATACGAAGCTCAATGTTGCTACTAAGAAGGACCATTTTCCCTTTCCTTTTGTAGATCAAGTCCTAGACTCTCTTGTAGGAAAACAATACTTTTATTTTCTTGATGGATTTAGTGGCTATAATCAGATTCAAATTGCACCAGAAGAATAGGAGAAGACGACATTCACATGTCCATGGGGGACATATGCCTATTCAGTGCTTCCCTTTGGGTTATGCAATGCACCTGCAACTTTTCAAAGAGCAGTCATCAACATATTTTCAGACATCTCCCTTGACTGCATAGAAATCTATATGGATGATTTTACCACCTACGGTGTTG